>PQXJ01000680.1:0-14094 GCA_004786225.1 Botryotinia narcissicola | reverse complement strand
AAATAGATAAATAGATATTCGAGTATTCATGTAAATATATAATATAATATTATATGATATAATATTATTTATACTATCTCATTATATTATTCTATTTTTTCCCTTAAACTATAGGTGGTGAGTATAATGAATAGTTGGATGGATGGATGGATGGATGGATTATTATTATAGGATGAGAGAGGGCTCACGAGCCTACTATGCTCTACTCTGCTCTGCTCTGCTTTACTCAAATCGGCCCGGCTCGGCTCGGCTCAAATGATATCAACAAAAGCACTATGTTTCACTCACAAGTTCTCATAAATGGAAAGATAGGCAGATAGATAATCATTTGCATTTCATTGAATTTTATTGAATTTTATTGAACTTCATTTCGTTGAATTTCATATCATTTCATTCCTTCCTTCCCCCTTCTCTCCTCCCCTCTCTCATTCGAGTATGAGCACGAGTACTGTCAACCTTTCGCATCCTCAATCCACCCACCCTCACCCTCACATCCGCATCCGCATCCTCATCCACATCCACATCCACATCAAAAGCCAAACGCCATGCTCCGCGCTGTGCTACATACATACAAAATGCATACATACGTACACCCAAGAAAGATATCACGAGAGCCGAAAACGCCATTCTGTCTGCTTGCCTGCCCATTTAGACCATCTCTTTGATATATCCCTCATGAGTCTATATTTCCTTTCCCATTACTATCCCTATTCGCCTTTTCCATTCACCTACGCCTATACTCCTTCCTATCTTCATTCAACCCCCTTGCCCTAAGCCACTACGTTTTTTTCTCGAATTTATCAAGCCCCTTATTCCCTTCACTTTCCCCTCTCTCCTCTAACCCTTCCCCTCTCCATCTCCTCTTGCAACTCCTTATTCTCCCTATCCTTCTCCCTCAATCTCTGTGCCGCACTCGTACGATCCAATTTCCTCGCTTCTCTTTCCGCCTTCAACTTATACTCCAATTCCTGTAATCTAACTTGCCAGCGCAAATCAGGTTTATACTCCTCGTCTCTTGGTTCACCTGTACTGCTTTCAACTCGCGTCAATGTGTTTGACCGTGTTGGTGTGTTCATCTCTCCATTCGCTTGAGATTGCGATCGAGAATTTGAAGCTGCAGAGGAGTGACGTGTCATGGTCGAGGACCTGGATAGAGAGTTATCGATGCGACGACGAGGTCCAGTGGGAATAGATGGTGACGGCGAAGTAGAAGTTTCGTAAGCCCCAGATCTGTCATTGGCAGCCTTTAAACTTGAAAGTTCCGTTTTCAAAGACCTATTCAAGTCCTTCAACTTGACCACTTCCGCCCTACTATCCATACTACTAAATGGCACTGCACTCCTTGCCATCGTTTCCAATCTGTCCAATTTCTTCGTCTGCATCTCAAATCGGTTTTCAAGGGTCGAGTATTCTTTCCACAATCTCCTATCTAGATCCTTGACCCTTCCTCTGAAGTCACCAACTAATGTTTCGATTGTTTTGACTGCTGCTAACAAGTTCTTTGAGAAACCTGGGAACATGGTAGAAACAGCCTCGAGAGATGGAAGTGCACGACCATTAATGAGGGAATTATTATGAGACCAATCTGTACCACAAAGACTTGAAAGTCTACCCCATAAACCTAGGAGCAAGTTATTTCTCTCCGTAAGCTGTTCTTTGAAATTGTTTTCTAGTTGTGCTATTTTTCTCCTATCTTGTTGACGTGAAGTTTCGAGTTCTAGAACACGAGATTCTTGTTGTGAGAGAGTGCGAGTGGTGTGAGAGTATGTTTTTTGAGATGTTTCGTATTGATTTTTGGTGAGACGATGAGTTTGTCGTTCCTTGTCCAGCATATCGGCCAGTTTGCGAGACTCAAGAGCGTGAGACTCCAAGAGGTCATCACGTTGTTTGATCATACGTTCCTTTTCGGCCAGAGATGCTTTGGTGGAGTCTAAATCTCGAATGGTATTTTCGAGTTCACGTTGAAGTTTTGCAATGGACTGTAGAAATTAGTTTAGAAACCATGAAAGAATAAAATGAGGTAAACTTACATTCAATAGACTTGACCTGGTACCATTCAGATCACCAAGAGCTTCCCTGAGATTACTCTCAAGTTCCATAAGCCTCTGTTTCCACTCTGCAGCCTCCACTTTTCTTGAAGTAAGATTCTTTCGTAATCTTCTAGCTTCATCCTTAGCGGTCGTTGCTTCACGATTAAGATCATTGACGAATTGTTGAACTTCTTGCTTTTCTTGACTAGCAACAATTTCTCTTTGATGTCTTTCCTCATGAAGACGTTCATCAAGTTCTCTAGAACGTTCTTGCTCTTCATGAAGTGCATTCTCCAAGTTCCGAATAGCGGCCTCGAGATCTCCAATCTTGATCTTATCTCCATCCTGTTCTTCTCGAAGAAATGCAATTTCATTTTGACTCTATTCTTGCTGCACATTCAATCGATTGACCTTTTCGTTAGATTCGACATAATTCTTCTCGATTTCCTCAAGTTCTCTATTAGCTTCATCCAATTCTCTTTCAAGATCTTGAATCTTTTTGGATTTTCTTTCGTGATCATCCTCTAGCCTAACAACTATATCACTCATCTCTCTCATCTCATTCTGCAACGCATTGAAGTTCTCTTTCTCATCAGCGACCTCAGCCGAAAGACGTTCAATCTCAGCATTAGCTTCTTCTTGTTCTGCAGCAAAACCATCCAGTTCTTCTTGAGCTTCTTTGCGTAGAGATTCAAACATCAATTCAGCTTCCTCTTGACCTTGAAGTGCTTCATCTCGGTCTGCTTGCATGGTGAGTAAATCATTCTCGGCAACATCCAAGGCTTCTTGCAATTCTTGAGCTAGACCTTCGGCTTCCTTCTTGTGTTCCACGGCAGTCTCAAAATCTTCCATGCAAGACTCGAGTTCACGTTGTAAGTCTTGATTGTGTATCTTGAGGCTGTTAATTCTGTCTCGAAGTTCGGCTTGCTTATTTTCGAAATCTTCCCGTTCAGCCTCGTTCATACTTGTCTGTCTGGTACCCGCACTAGTCCTGGATGATGATCGTTCGTGTGCTCGTGATGCCGATCGTTCAAATATGCTTTCGCCGGCCACCGATGTACCACCTCTTCTTTGGCCAAGCTTTAACTCCTCGATTTCTTGATAAAGGCGTTCTTTCTCGCGGTTTCTTGAAGTCAGCATTGATGTCTGTGCTCTAACTTCTCGTCTTAGCTCTGCATTTTCATGTCGAAGCTGTTCATTGTCCCGTTTGATCTCCTCGGCTAACGTGCTTGCTGAGCTATATGTACCATTCCTATCATCTGTCATGCGATCAGACATATTAGAATTAGATCTCGAAGGTGATCCGACACGTCTCTTTGTGATGTTGTAAATATTGGTCGTGTGACTCAATCCTTGTCCTCCGGTGGCCGTCTCTGATTTCAGTCGGAAAATCTCTTCTCGAAGAGCTTTTATCTCATCATCGCTTTGCTCTCTGCGGGCAGTTTCTTGCTCAAGGAGATCTTTCCAGACATCCATTTCTTCACGTGTTTCGATATCTTGACCTCGCCTTTCACCCTTTGTACGAACCAAATCTGTAAGATTTCTCTTCTCGTTTTCTCGAGCAAGACTTTCATTCCTCAACCTCTCAATTTCCGTCACATATTCTTCAACCTTCTCTCGTAAGTAAAGAAGCTCCTCCTCCCGTTCAAAAGCGCCTTCTTGATACCACTTCTGACTTCCTTCTGTAGATGTACCTGATCGAGCTGTAGATGGTCGGTCTTCGTCATCTTTAAGTTGTTTCTCAAGGTCTTTTACCTTTTTACGAAGAGCTTTGTTGTCTCTTTTCATGACGGCTAGACCTGTCTTCAGCTCAACATTCTCGGATATCATCTCCTTCACTCCTTCCTCAGAAAGCTTGTCTAATCGATCACTGAGAAACATAACTTTCAATTTCAAATCAAAATTCTCCTTAGATAGTCTTTCGATCGTGCTGCTCTGTTCCTTCAAAGTTAAATTCTTACCAGTTCTTTGGCCCAGAGCGGATGCTGCAAAGCTTGCCGACTTGCTGGGTGTATGTACGCCATGCTTCGTACGAAAGTCTTTGGCCATTGATTCGGGCACTTGGACATTGCGAACGTGGCGTGCAATGATTGTATCAGTAGGTGGGTCCATGGGTCGACTAGATGCACGAGGTGTTTCTGGAGCAGAATTTGTCTGGTTTTCACTCCTCCCGCGCGTTGAATCTTCTTCAGCCAGTGTCGCCAGTGGTCCATCCACTCTTCCAAATGAATCACCACCTTCGTCAATACCAGATGCCATACTTCCCAGGCTTATAGTCCTAGATAAAGTCATACTTCCACTTCTAGATAACCCCGCGGAAGGAAGTGCGCCGCCGGATTGCAAAGCATAATCTGCACCAACTGTCACATCGCTTCGATCGTCTTGATTTTCAGAATTTGTTATAAAAGAGGACACCGAAGATCGCTGACTTGAATGTCGACTGGTGAGAAATTTGGGTCTAGTTGTATTGCGTGTTGAAAGTGTGGCCCCTGGAGTCGTACCGGCATCGACTGTTAAATGTTTGTTTGTACTCCTGGCCGGTGATTCGTGGGGTTGGCTTGAGCTATCATTCACCGATTGGACAAATGCACGTAAACTTTGGCGCGATCTTGTTGGTGTGGCTTCCATATCCTCTTCCTCATCTGATTGTTGCTGTGATTGAGAGGTAGATTGTGCTGCTGTTTCGAAATTCTCTCCCATGCTTGCCATTGACATGGCTCGAGATATGGTTCTTGCAGCGGCAGCGGCTGTTGGGGAGGATGAAAGAGTTTCGAGGTTAGAAGTCGTGTTTCCAATTTGTTCCGAATCATCGTGTTCTCCTTGCACAGAATATCGAGGAGCAGGACCTGGAGTCTTGTATGCACCATCTGGTTTGGGAGGTGAAGAGGGTGTCGGAGAGCCATGGCCCCTATTTTCATTAATTGCAAATGTCTTCCTCTTAGGAGTTTGTGTTTCCATTGCGGGGGACTTTTCACCATTCCGACCCGCATCAAATAAATATGTATCATCGGCACCAGCCTTGCCATGTTTACCAATTGGTGAAACACTCGGGAGGAAACTTGATTCGACATTATCCAAGTGTTGTTCCATTGCCTTTGCATCCACGGCACTCAGCAGACCTTCACTTCGATTATCTCCATTGTCGCTATGTGCATAAAGTACACTGCTATCAGTGGGATGAGACAAAGTAGGTAGATTCCTATGGTCGTAAGATTCCGTTCGATTATTCTGCTCGAAAGCTTGTGAGTTTAAAGATATCGAATCGTCATTATCACTTCTATCTGCCATCAAATCGCCAATATTATGAAATGTGAAAGCTTCGTTTTCCAAATCCTGTCGTGCAGTTCGTGGCCGTGAATCAGTTTCCGACATTGTTGACAAACTCGACATTGTGTAATCGTCTCCCTCCGCCATCTTGCCTTGCAGATAGTCCAACGCGTCGCATTCGCCGTATATTTATCTGTACTTGGTCGCAGGTTTCGTATGCTATGCTATATGCTGTGTTATTTTTCGTCAGGAGTAATGCGCTCGACCGTAGTGGATAAATCGAACTGGCTGAAATGATGATAGCAGCAAGGAATAAACAAGTCTAGGGAGTTGGTGAGGCAATGAGAAATTGATCGTATGATTTGTATAGCATGTTCTCGTTGCCGCAATATTCAAAGAATATCAATCAAGAGGTTTTCGATATTCACTTTTTGCTCCGCCGTGAGTTTTTTCAAGAATTGACGTGCATATAAAATCGTTATTCGTTGTCAACAAGAAAGTCTATCAATGCCTAGTATCGGTAAGTCTAGAAAACATTCGGTTCAATGTTACCGGGGTTAGTTTTTGTCAGGGTGACCAACAATGTTTCACACCCGTCAAAGCTGCACGGACTATCAAACATCTACCCAAACACTACCCAAGCTCGCGTGGGCTAGAACTCAAAACATTTCACCCCACACATCACAAACATTCTCTCTCAATACACTGCAAGGACTGGCTAGGTATCAGGTATCAATTCAATCAACGTAATATTGACAGATAATGGAGAGGTTCTTGAATTTGCAGTTGTATAGATGTTTATGCTGTTTGGTCTGTTTGTCTGATGGAAGAAGTCTTGTAGTTGAGATCTGTACTTGAGATCTGTACTTGAGATCTGTACTTGAGATCTGTAGTTTCTTGTTCACAATGGCATCAAAGAAATGTGGTGCAGACAGGGCATTATTTCAACTCGAATCTTAGCCTTATCACCGAGAAGAAAAGTTTCTCCTTTTGCCTTTGCACTTTAGCCAAGTGTGTTTTCATCGACTCGTTAGAATGAAGTCATCCTATCGTCTCATTCAAATCCCTCCTGAACGCTTGTCTCACTTGCTTGTAAGGCTCTCGCTACCATCTTATCGGTACATCTTCTGTATCAGTCAGACATTTGTCTATGTTTAGAGGCTATCATTCCCCTGAAGCTCTCATCATCTGTTGGAGAATATTATGCAGCTGGATTTTCAGACATTCCAAAATCAAATTTAACACTACCAATGGCAGTTACAGCTAGCTTATCGCTCGATGCTGGGTATCGAATTAGCCAGTCGGGTTTCTATTCTAAAATCCAATGGTCACAATCAGCAATCACCACTCTACAATCTATTCCAAACCTCAATAGGGCGCATTTACAAGCAATTGATAGTGTCACAATTCATCATCAAAATTCTCAATTTGGACAAAATGATAGTGTCCATAACCGACACTTCTGAAGAGCTTTATCTTGTTCGATCCTCGCTAGTTGTTTACTCATTCACTTGCAAAGTTGCTTTGTATCGTCAAATTTGACTATGATTTAGCCAAAACTCTAGGCTCTGCCAACCATACATGCAAAACGGTGATATGACCGCTGATTTTGGGGAAGGGGGTATCTTTGAGATCAATGATTCCCACAGTCACATATCTGTAATGACTTCATTCACTTCGCAATTACTGTGAGTTAGACTCGCATCAAGAGCTGCAATTTCAAGACCCAAATAAGTATTAGATCAAGAATCTTACCATGTATTGAACCGGACCAAGTCGGATGACAAGGGCAGATTTATCCATGTTTATGCTCGGAGACTATAGATTATCAGATTTTTGTTTCATAGCTTCACAATCGCAGTATTACTTGCGAAACACGCCCTGATCTCTTAGGTCATCTCCTAAGTTCACAAAGTGTCATCTACCTAGGTACATAGCCGAAAGCCACATTTCATGGGTATCACAAACGGCACGTGTAAGTGTTTTCAATGTGGGGTGTTCCAATTCCAAGCTTCAAGCTTCAAGCTGAGCCGGCTGACTGCCTAGAGAATAAAGACTCAGCAGTCACTTTAATTCATCCTGACACATAGTACACTAACAACAAATTTGTATCCATGAGCATGGCTTCTCATACTTTGAGTTTTCAAACACAGTCCTTATACTTAGAGAAACTCTCGGAACTCGCGAAAGAAGACCTTAGGTACACATCAGCAATCAATAAAATATGATTGGCACGCAAGCTGAGTTGAAAATTATACAGATATTCCGCACTCGACTACGAAATTCGGAGCACTGGAAGTGATTCTTCCGATGGTGGCTGGGCTATCATCAATGACACAAGTTCTGATGTAGGTGTTCTTTCTCAATCTAGCAGTTTCACCTTCGATACTGAACATTCCAGGTCATTGTTCTATAGCAAACTCAAGACCATTCCACCTGAGACACGTACGAGAGTGATTTTCTTCCTGACGTGTAATCTTTTTGGCTTCAATGGAAATACAAAAGAGTCTCACCGACCTCAAATATTAAAGCCCGCCACGGTTGAAATTCTTGGAAGTTTGTATAAGGTCTTACCCTCTTTCTTCTATCATGTGATAAATCCAAAAAGGGGCTACCAAAAAGACAGTTTCCAATGGGTCGCCGGTGGGGGACTTGACGGAGTTGAAAAATATTCAAAATTTGAATTTGAACATGCTACAGAGTTCCAAAACCCCTGTTGCATGATATACTGCATAAAAGATGCGACTTTGAATACCGGTTTGTTGAGATCAAGATGAGACATCTTTCAAAACTGACACACCATAGTGGTAATCTACTATCACAAACTTCTCTTTCGTAGTGTGGATAAAGACAAAGGAACTCCTAAGAAAGCCGAAGAATTTTTGCACGTAATCACGCGATTCTGGGATGGAATAACCAACTCGGAAGTCGAATCCGCGGCGCAAAACCCTTTGGAGCTCTTGGTGCCAGTAATCAAAGACATGGAGGACTATTTTTCTCGAGATGTTGAATACATGAACTGGAGTCTTCAATCATGGATCTCTGATCTCGAATTCAATTTATCAGCTGTATCCCGAGCTCAGCGGGACGACGCTTTGTTGAAGGCCTGGCATCATGGTCGCGGGTCTCTGGAAAGTTTTGAGAAAATCACTTCAAGGATCGAGGACTACCAGGACCAAATGATAGCTCAGGGTGTGATTGAGTATGGTCATAATGACAATCAAAAAATCAAGAACATGTTACGGCATCATAGAAAGTCATTACAAGACGCCTATCGATTAGAACAACATGTCCGTGACACCTTACAAATGAACGTTGGAAATCTTTCCCTGAAGGAATCCAGGAAGTCTTTGGAGAAGGCAAATTCGCTTGGGAGGCTATCTATCCTTGCCTTCGTATTTCTCCCTTTCTCTATGGTAACATCATTTTTCGGTATGAACATCAGTGAGATGACTGGCAGTGGTGCTCCGTGGAAAATATTTCTCATCGTTGCTGCTATTTTATGTAGCCTGGGGGTTGTTCTCTTCCTTTGGATATTCAGGAAATCTCCAAGGGTCTTGAAATTTCTTTTTGCTTGCTCTTATCCACCCGTTTGGATTCTCGACTGGATCAATGAGATGACATTCGGTCATACTGGTTTGTGGTTCTGGTGCCGTAAACACCTTGGTAAACTCTAGTCAGTGGGACAGATTTTTTATGGCAAAAACTCGACGAACAATGGATTACAATGTTTTGTATTATTTCCTTCACTCCAATAACTGAGAAATATTGCAGTACACAGTTATTAGCACAATTTTAAAGAACCTTGAGACTCTTCGGTCTCCACAAGAACGGGGGATGATACCGCGACTGCGGTTGGTATTTTGTTTCTGACTGTGGTGATTTCTCGAATACATGAAGATGTTTACCACGCAATTCTCGCTCGCAACTCAACACCTCCATACGCATATCGAACCAACTTATTCAAGCTTCATAGACTCTGGATACGACCTTCGAGCATTCTGGAAGAAGGGGAAACTTTTTTCCTCGCGATAAACCGGCCAACGCTTATTCATTTGTGAAGGATCTCAGTCTCGCACGTCTCTGATCTGATTTTGACTTCATTTTCTCACAACAACTGTCAATACTTCTTGGCTTGGATTGTTCTCAGCTCCGCAGTAATAATGCATCTTTAACAAATGGCTATGAGTGAAAGGATCAAATGATCATCGCGACTCCCAAAATAACAATCATATACTTGTGTACAACAAAAGAAAGTCACCTATATTTCCAACCTCCCCAACAGTTCCAATTTACTTCTGTATATTCGCAACCACAATTTTAAGACCATTTTCGTGTCTTCGTTCAATCGGTTCAAGACTCCCACGATATGTACAAGAAACCTCTTCTCTCGAACTACTAAAACATCCTCCTCTTACCACCCTTCTAACTTTGGCATCCGCATCTGCATTTTCCCGCCCATCATCTCCTCGATAGTGATATGAAAAAGATGATGTATTCACATTTTCACCCCACAATGAGCTATACCATTCCCCTACATTCCACGCCATATCGAAACATCCGAATGGAGAAATATTCTTGGGAGATAAACCAACGGAACATCGCTCGTCTAATGGTAAATTTTTCTAATTTACATAACTTGCGTTCCATTCTGTGCCCCATGAATAGGTCGATTCTGCTTCATTGCCAGATACCTGAGAACCTCTAGCAGCAATTTCTCATTCCGGCTCAGTGGGTAAACGGACTTCCCCATCGAGAGTAATCTTCCCAGATGCTTGCCAGCGTCCTGTAACCAAGTGCAATATGCGCGCGCATCGTACCAGGTAAGACCTGTAGCTGGTAAATTATCTTAGAGGGGCATAAACCATCATGACTATTCCAATTTCGTCCCGTCTTTTTGATGAAAATCTCATATTCTCGTTTCACAACTGGGAAAACACCAATACGGTGCGAGCAAATGGTGATAAAATGGGGAGGTGATGAATTTGGGTAGGTAGAAGAACCAATTGTGAATGTATTTGAAGGAATGGTAGTGAGGGATGGTTTATCTCGAGGATCTCCAAGTAGAGAAATTTTACGACCGGCTTTTAGTCTTTGGGTGATGGGTAATGTGCCTTCTTTGATAATCACTAGTATGTGATTGGAAACTCGTTGATGCAGTGGACTGGAAGAAGAGATGAAATCTGAAACTAGTAGCGCGCCTAGTTGTGCATTTGCTCCAGAACCTGCAACCAGCCCTTCAAGAGATTTAAGTAGCTCTGGACTTCCTATATCTCTAAGGCGTACTAACCAACTGTGAATAATCGGTTCTGCCAAGAAAGAATTTTGATTAAATAGATCAATAGCTACTTGTGTGCCTTCTTCAACAAGCTGGCGCGCAGCTGGTAAGTGCTGTATTGCTTTCGAGAAGAACGCTGGATTCTTAATCCTCAATCTACGCGGAAATGGAGTTTGAATGCCCTGCTCGGCTTCCCGGATTGAGTGCTCCAATGCCTCTCGTGTGATTCTTCTATCATTATAGTTTTCAGAAAGCACAACATGGAGCCACTCACCCAATAAATCTTCTGCTTTTTGTCCATGATGAGCGGTCTCTAACGCGAGCGCAAAATATGCTGGTAGACTTGCTGCTTCACCGATTCCAATCTCGATGTATTTGTATTCGATATTGGTGCCGGTGATATTGCGCATAAGCATGCGTCTCTTGACTTGAGAAAGTGGTATTATATCATGTCTTGTTAATTCGGAGCCTAAAATCCAATTCTTCACGATGCTTATTTCTCCGAGAAGGAGTAGTTTTATAGATGCCTGTTCGTGATGCTGGATTAGATGCACCATAGATCTTAAAAGCTGGGACCCTTCTTCTCCAAGAGACTCGATAGAATCAAGAATGATTAACAGTCACACCGGTTTTCTACTATCCTTGCAGCTCTCAATCAGTTGAGGTAGCGTTTCCAGAAGCAACATTGAGAATCGAGAGACGCTAGAGATGGGAAAGTAGCAAGGCATCACATCGGTACCTGCAAAACTCCAAGATTCGTTCCGAACATCACTTGACCCATTTCTCACAATAAACCCACCTCCAATTGATTTCATAGTAGTAGTCGCTAGACGAAAAGCATGATGTTTTGCGATAGTCTTTTTGCCGCTCCCACTGGGCTCGACTAGTAGCAGGAACTGATTATTACTTACGATTTCGAGTGCTGAGAAGTAAGTTGGAGAATCTTTTTCGAGTTCATTATTCTCTTTTCGGAGCTCCTTTCTGGATTCATCTTCAAATGTATGGCTTGTAAGAAGAGGGATATATCCAGTCGAGAGAGGGATAGTGTCACCGGATGGAGAGATCAAAAGGGGTAAAGAACCGAATTTTGATGCTATGGCGATATATTCTTCTAGGTTACTCATTTTGGAGCGTTTCTTTTGATTCTGACTCACTCAATACTATTTAAACCCCTGATATAGCAAATAATTCATAAAAAGTACCAGATTCGATCAGAAGTAGTGTTCGTAATTGGAATCCAAGTAGGGTGATGTGATTTACGTATCATGACAACGACGCGTGACCAGTTGAAAGGCTCATAACCTATCGACTAAATAAGGCGAGGAACAATCTTACTATGCCTCCAAGCGATGGGGCAGCCTGAAAGTACATGTAGCATGGGCTGTTCGGTACCGGGATTGTCATTGTAAGCAACGGAGAGTGGGATTCAACCTCACATAAGCGTAATTGGCCCATGAGGATTATGCTAGTCATTCAGAACTTACCCCTCGAAGTTCCACTAACATTCTCGATTATATACTTGACAAGCCGGAACAAAAGCTGATATTTATCATACTTAAGTGATCTACCGACCGCGTGGAAAAGGAATAGCTGCATTGTCTATCAGTGGAGGAGGCTTCGGGGGTCTAATCAATGAGTGGAAATGGTGAAAATTTTTCACAAGAATGGACTACTTATGCATAATGGCCATTAGATTTGTATCATATTCAGGAGATCTGGAAACTATTGGAGATTTTTGAACAAAGGTAATCTGTTAATGTTTGGTATTAAGTAAGGAAACTTTGACTTCAGAACCCATCTCATCGATATGCATCAAGTAAATAGTTCATCGATCACTTTGGTCTTCACAAAGGCTTGGGAACATTGTTGTGTGATATCAATTCATTAAATCTCGTGATGACCCATAACCCAGTCCATTCCATCCCTTCCATAGCCCCATCCAATCATAACCATGGTATAACATCAATCAGCCCTATCCTCCCATTATGCATTATGGACATCGTAATCTAGTTGGAGAACTTGGGGTTGACTTGGGATCTGCATGCGGGGTAATGTTAGTGATATTCTAGCGTATAGAAGGTGGCGCAAGAATAGGGGAGATATAAGAAAACGTACCCAGTCTGCTTCTCGTACAATCCTCTGGCACCGTCGGTGATCTTCTCATTTTGATCGCGGCTCAAAGAGTGGTCGGATTTCTTCTCGATGAATTCGAGTGCTGCATATATTATTAGCATGATATTCACAGATTATCGATTGTGCACTGCAAAGTGTGAAGCACATTGAAAGTATGATGATAGAGGGGGAGAGAGGGGTAAACAAACCCTTATCACCATAATCCTCCTTTCCGGCACCACCGGCAGCTTGGTTGGTGTTACCAGTGTTTCCTGAGCTTCCTGATCCACTCTTGAGGGCACCTTTGACGAAATCCATTATGAAGTTGATTTGGGTGTTTGGTTATTTGAAATGTTGTGTAGTTGCTTGAGTGTTGATTGAGTATGAAGTTGTAGTTAGTGTTGATGGAAAGAATTTGAGCCAAGTCGTAAATGAGGGGACTTATATACCCTTCGGTATACTAAAGACGCCATTATTTACTAGTGCATTAACGGCTTATGTGCCTTGATTCTTTCCGTTCTTTGAACTGAAGCTTGGTTTCGCCGTTTTGTCGTTTCTGAGCATATTTACGAATCCGGTTTAGAGGGGTAATATGGGACTGAATGGAATGGTCTGGTTGGGTAGTTTTTTTGAGGGTTAATTATTCATGTTGGGTCAAAGTAATGTCGCACGCCAAGACATTACGTTCATCTAGGGGACAAGACTTGGGTACGTTCCTGATTAATAAGGCCCTTGCCTTTCAAGGCCGAGAGTTGTAACCTTATTGATATTGCCTTGATGTAGAATCTAGTAAAGCATTAATGGTATATTCATTTCTGATCGAAGTGATGACCTGAGTGCTTCTATTGCTTCGCCTGGATTACCAGTTCCCTTTCTAAATAGGTCATCACTAATACTCCTCACCAAAAGAGTTGCTGAGATCGTAGTTAGGATTATTACAACGGCGATCGATTCTAGACCAAAAGTTGAAGACAGCTACATTAATACCTATCCCCTAGACTGCCAACAAAGGACATCTCGCTTATACAGAGACCCATTGACTAATCAGAACATCAGGAATCTGAGTATTCTCATTATCTTCATATGTTTTTTAATAATAATTATTGACAATTTGCTATTTCAATGAAAAGAAAAGGAAAGAAAAATTGTTTAAATTACTATATAATTTTCGGCAAATTATTCTCATACCCTTCAAAAATGATTCAATTATTTTCATGTCTTAAAATTGAGAAATGATTTATTCTTATGCTCTTTAGATTCTATAGTATAGATTCTATATTGATGTCACGGGGTGACACTAGGCCCTTTCTGTCCTGTCCTGCTATATATGTGAGAGTAAGGTAGAACTTCTAGTTCTACCTCCTAGTCTTTTGGGCTTTTAGCTCAGCGGTAAAGCTTCTGAATACT
>PQXJ01000679.1:0-14149 GCA_004786225.1 Botryotinia narcissicola | reverse complement strand
TATTATTAAATGAAGAAAGTGCACGGTTACACACAGACGAATTTTGTATGTAAAATGAGGTGGCCCACATGCTGATATGGCCCACATGCTGATAAACTATGTTATACACACTATACAAATTATAGAAAAAAAATTGCACCAGGCAGAATCCTATTTTTAGTATATTGACAAAATGATTCATATGGGCCTCGGTAGCTATTCACCTCTTGCTTTGGCCTACGGGAAGAAGCGCTTAGCCAACCTTGGAACGCTTGGCAAACCTAAGAAAGTCGAATTCACGAGTGAGCCAATGAATCAGAAGAACCGTAGATTCTGGGAGGCTGTGGGCTTATTAGCTGGGCACACGGAAAGCACATCATCGTCCTGATCCTTTGTGTTATTTCTAATCCAATAATGCCCAGGTGAGCTTGGGTCAGCCACAAATGAGAATGTTAGGTGTGGCTGGTGATAACTTACATAATCACACTCTCTCTTTCCGGCTTCAGACGCGTCTTCCTCAGCACCTGGGCAAACCTGGAACAATCACACTCTTCTAAACTCGAGTTAGCACTTTCTTTGATCCTCTGGTATATCAAGTCACAAATAGTCGCAACATCGTATCGATGTAATGCTCTCCAGCCAGATCTTTGGCGATGCAGGATTTAATACTTGCAACTGTGAAAATCACAGTCCTCTCGCTTTCGTATTCAAACACAGAGCTTGGCTAATAAACAGTGCATTTCGGGTCATTCACCAATTGGTGGATTTCTTACTCCTCTTTTGAACTTCACACTTTATATTCTTTCCCATTTGCTTTCCTACATCTATTTCAATCCACCGGCAATAAATTGCGTACAACAAGATGCCACAGACTTCTCTCACTGCATTTGTCACCCCACAAGCAGAGGATGATTCATCTCCAATTCATACACGACCAATAGCAAAACGCATCAAATGCAATGTGTCTGAATGTGGAAAGCTCTTCAGTCGCAAAGAACACCTTACTCGTCACATGAAGTCACATGATCCCAATCTTCAACATGAATGTCCTGTATGTGGTCGACGATATGCGCGAAGGTAATTCAGCCCTTCATTCATCCGAAGAAGTAAGTTGAACATTGCTTACAGTCTAACCAGTGACGTATTGAAGAGGCATCTAGATCATCATGCTCAGAATTCAAGTACTAAACGTACAATGGTCGCATGCACATCTTGCCATGAGCGAAAGCTCAAGTGTGATGACACATCACCTTGTCGATCATGTATTCGCACTTCAACAGAATGTAGCCGATTGATTGATGCTAGGACTAATCGTACGAAAGTCGATAGTGTAGGCGTGAATGAGACTATTATTGGGATCAATGCGGTCAATGCTCACAATTCAAATCAGGACTCTGATCATTCACATCCCTGGTTTCAATCTGAAGATTCATCGTTATCTTTACCTCCATATTCCGATGCGACCCTTGAGCTATTGTTTCAAAATGAAGTTATTCCCAGCGGGAACTTTTCTTGGAGTCAACAACAATCTGTGGGAGAAAATCTTACAGATTTCTTCTACGTACCTCTGTCTGACGATGCTTCAATCTCTCTGCATGCTCTCAATGATCCGAACAAGTCTCGGATGAATGCAATTTATTATGATGCCGAATCTAGTGACCGAACCAGGTCAAATTTTGCATCACAATCACCGTTATCATCATTATCCTCTGAGCAAGATCATTTATCGGAATTACGTAGAACACTGAGTCAAGATCAAGGTCATCTGAATGAGCTTCTCGAAGTTTATTTCACCAAAATTCACCCATCCTGGCCCATTTTACACGCTCCCACGTTCAACCCTCAAAGTGTTTCGCCGATCTTGCTAGGCTCTATGCTAATTCTCGCGAATTGGTTGGATGGAAGTCAGAAGCATGAAAAACTTGCGTTGGTTGTATTTGAAGCAATATTAGCTGCTCGATTGGTAATTTATACCCTCTGAGGATCAATGTCTACCATCTCTAATCTAGATTTGCAGGAAGTTCATCTCTCACTGGACAAGGAGATTGATCAATCGTCGCTTCAAAATCTCCAAGGTCTTCTTTTGTGTGTTGTGTACACAATTTCTCTTTTGGTGAGTTACGTTTACAAGTGTGAGACTTCACATCATTTTCCGCTCACTACTGATAATTTCATAGACCACTAAAGGGATGTTGTCAAGAGCTGTTTATCTTAATGGTGCACTGATCTCAACATGTCGTCATGCTGGTATCTTCAATGGACAGAACAAATATTATGAGCTGGGTGACTGTCCATTTGATCTTTGGCTGGTTCAAGAACAACTTCACAGGTACCAAGATTCTCATGGATTCTGCGTCACTTTGTCTACGCCGTATGCTGACAGCAACTAGACTTGCGTTCTCCAGTCTGAGAGTGGATGCTTATCTTAGTGTCCTTATGGATTATCCACCTTCTGTTCGTTATCAGGAGATCAGCATTCCCCTTCCAAAGTCTACAAAGCTATGGACTACGGCAACTGATGAAGAAAGACGAAAACTTCAGTGGCATGAATCTGCAGGTCGCGAGAAAGCCCTGTTCTGCTTTCTCTTGCGCGATCTTATTGATGCTAGCGAAAACCAGTCAGTCTCGTATCATCTCACTGATAATGACTATCATCTCGGACTTTGTTCCCTACAGATTGGCACTTGGGAAACGGCTCGCGAAGCTTTCTGCTGTTGTGATTCAGATGAGCTGATAACGGATCCAAGAAGAAGCGATCCAGTACATCGATGGGGCTCTCAACTCAATCGTTGGCGTACAAGAATGGAAGATTATGCTCAATTGCACCCAGAGATCAACTCTACTGAGTCCAACGATGATCGCATATTTCCACGACTGAACCTCATACTATGGCATATATCGGCACTTACGGTTCATGCACCTCTAAAGCTCTTACAAAGACAAGTATGTTGCTTCAAATGTCGTCCCGGAGCCGGTTTGACTACACAAAGAACAAGAGCGCGTCTAAGTAGCTGGATGCTTTCACCACACCCTCGTACCGCCCTATGGAATGCTGGTCAGATCTGTCAGCTAGCAGAATTAAACTTCTCGAATAGCTCATCTAATAATGATCCTTTGCTCAATCCACTTGCAATGCCTGGAATTCTAAAGAGTGCCATTGCTGTTTGTTCTTATGCATATCATATTCGTGCCTGTTTTGGATGCACTAGTGTATTAGGAGATTCGATCGATCTATTCAATGCATCTCATAAAGACGACAAATTAAAGAATTGGACGGAGCACGGAATTGGAATGGCTATCTGGGGTACAGAAGCAATTCCAGTCTGCCATTGTAGATTTCAGGATCTGGAAATGTGGTTTCGGGAGAGATTTGTCAGAGATCCAGGTGCCGGTAAACAATTCACTTCATTTCTTGCAGGCTTGGGCGAATGAAAGATTGCGTCCTTTCTACACTAAAAGCAACTTCTCCTATCTCTAATATCAGGAAGGCATGAGAAGAAAACATTGTCAACACACGAGCTTGTAATTCTATCTACATTGGCGCCAGGTTCTCAAGGGAAAGACTGGAACGTGCTGGTTGTTGGGTTTTCACCACATATCGAGTGGAACAATCAAGCTGGGGTAAATAAGAATCTAGAACGGATGCCTAAAGCGAAGACGCTGCATATGGGCTGCAAACATAGAACAAAACTGTGTCATCCAGAAATGAGCATCATGTAGAGCTCGGAGTTGGACTTACATTAAGATGTGACTAATTATACAAACCTCGCTTGACAAAGGAGTAGAACAGTCGAAGATCTTAGTCTTGATTCTTCCACATCGTGCGCACTGCCTTTACGGGGAAAATGCAGATCTAATATTGCACATTATGGGAGAAATAATATCGTTCTTGTACAAATTCATAATTGTGTTTCTTGTTTAAACATGATATCGATGCGATCGCAAAAATGGCAATTTGCAGCTCGAATGGTATTCTCATAGCGATAACTGCGACCTTTCTGTGGGCGGTCATAGATGCTGCCAAAGTCAAGCTACTGGCTCTACTGGTGGACCTATTGGCGCGCATAATAGCGATCTGAGTGTTCACTGCTCGAAGCCCCGATGGTACAATGTGTTATTTTTCTATCTCAGCAATTAGTAAGACGCACAGCAATTTCCTCGATGGTAAGCTAAGTATTCTATAGTGCCATTCACGCAGCAACTGTTCGCTCTCTTCCGGGAGAAAGTCCATGGGCATCTGCCGCGTACAAGGCTTGCTGTCTGTTGGTTCCTTACGCAGGAGTCCGCGGAGGATTAAATGTATTCTTGAGGGCCAGCATGTTGGCAAACACACCTCTCCAAATGGCAGCACGAGCGAATGCATTATGTATGGTAGTACGTTCACAAGACTGGAGGCCCAGGAACGGGGACTTTATTCGTGGTTGTGCACTTGATGCAGCTATTCCTGATAATTAGTGTCAAGGTTCCTGTGGACCTAATTTTTTTGACAAAAGCACAACGATTGAACATATGAAGATGTCGGACTTTCATGCATGCGCGTTAGAGATACAATCAGAGACTTCAAATAGCACGAATCCCCGCGAGGTTATTCTACATGTCAGAGCCCCGTATGCGCACTATGCACCAAAATCAAAATGGGCCCAGTTGGGTTTCTTTATGCTCCAATCTTACCGTTTCCGCGCGATGTTTCTGGTTCATCAGCTGGTACGTGTAGGTGATATTGAACTACACGGCCTTTGTCAACTACCTTTAGGCTTTACGCTTTGTTTTGTACCACCACATATGGCTATTAATCCTCGTCATACTGCTTCTGGTATCGGATCCTCCATGGCCATCTCTTCACAATTCTCTACGTTGCAGGTATTATGGTCCATTGCTCAAACATGTATAGGGTCTTATACACTGTACCAATCGAGGGGTTCACTGTTAGAAATTTACGGATACGCTGCCTTCGGGTTGACCGTAATACCCTATGTGATTGCTAGCATTATCAATCTGCTAGCAAGCTTGGTCAGTAGGCAATACGATAATGTCTTCTTGGTTCATTCATCGATTATGGATGAAGCAATTAATCGCGGTGCAGTTGTGGATGGAGTAGTTGGATCTATCGACCGAGTAGAGGATGAAGGCGAAAACTTAACTAGCGAGGATGAATTAGGCAAGCTCGGTAACTCGTCCGTCGTGTTCAGGGGTAATATGAATGTAGAAGGACGATTCAGTTGCGAGGTTGACACGGCTGAAGATCTGCTAGCATACACACTCATGCCCCCAGAATCCCCTTCTTGTACACTACCGACTAAGGTTCAAAGATTGAAAAGATATCTAGGAGATATCTTTGAAGACCCTTCTAAAGTTGAAAAGCGTCTGGCCCCGAGCATTCAAGCTCTAAAGAAAGAGAAATGCATACTCAGCATACCCTCCCATGGTTCCTTCACGCGTCTGCCCCCAACTCATCTCAAACCTATCTTCCTCTTCCTCGCCTCTTTGATTCTCATCACTGCCGTCGCAGCTCCCTACATCATAATTTACATTCTCACCGGCTGGCAAAAGATACAAGCAACCTCCATCCAAATAAATTTTACTATTCATTGGCTATGTCTGGGGCAGTCAAGCGGATTATTCATCGTGGAATTTGAGAGACATACTAGGAGGAGTTATTGGGGATGGATACTACTTTTTGTGGTGGTTTGTTATAGTTGGGTTCCCATTGGGGGCTTGGTTGTTGTGGCACAGGAAATGTATGAGTTTGGGCATTGTGAGTCTTTGTGAATTGTTTGCAGAGGTTATGTGATTTGCAAATAGATCAGATAAGAGCATTTTAGATTCCTCTGTTTAAGTGATCATGCCCATGTGATTTATTTCCAGTGAATTCTACTACCAGAATTTGCAAACCAATCAATATCAATCTTCCATACCACGTCTACGAACATTGAAATGAGCACCGTTCAATTTAATCCGATGATCCAATTTTTTCTGCAGCGATTTGTTTAGTTTTCATATACAAGTGGTTTGGTAGTTGACTCCAAGGCTAGAAGCTCAAGGGATAGGGTCTATAATATGAATACTGCATACCTAATTACGTCTCTTTACGGTGGTTCAATCATTGTTTAAGCATGACGCTGTATGTTTGATCTCGATTTTTAGTACAGATAACGAGGAATCTATAAAAATGCTTCTTACATCGGAATATGAAGAACAATACTTCAAGAACAACTCTCAGATTCATCGAGAAACCGAAGATACCAAACCGATCAGATCCACTATCGTCAGCAGACTCCAATCCAACACCAAAGATGTGCAACCCGGTCATCTACCTCTGCCAGCACCTTCCCACCGCCGTAAGCCCCACTCCCTGGCTTAGCTGCTCCTCCCACCCTGCCCAGTACCAAAGCAACAGAATCATTCCTATGAGTTTTTCCTGTAAACCCGCGCCAGGTACCATTGTTGTGCGACGTCCACCCGTTAAAATATTTTGTCAGCGATGTCGTGATAAGTGGAGGCTAGGAGGATTCTATGAGATAGAAGCTACGACAAGTATTGCGAGGGTGGATAGAGCGTTGGCGGGAACAGAATTTCGGTTTACGAGAGAAGAAATTCAAGAGGGCTTGAGGAAGGCAGATGAGTTATTTAGACGTGAGGGATTTTAAGCTTTGAGGCAGAGGTAGAGGGGGCTTGAAAGGTAGTTTTTTTATTCTGAGGGGCTAGTTTATGGATGGTGATGAGAAGTGGTGGGCTGATATAACGTCATGTCGATGTTTAAGCGGCGTATAGATTTACAGCCATCCAATACTACCTTCCGAGGTCGGCCACGGACGAAGACTATCGATACCAATTCACTAGGTATATTTTAGATACCTCTATTGTCCAATGAGCATCATACTGGGATATGCTTCTAAGTACCTAGGTACTTCACATCAAAGTTAGCGGGCTGGGGAGCAGTTAGTTATTTTCAAAAAGGGTTCATCACGGAGAGAGTGGCAGGAGATGATTTCTGAGGACTTTCATCCTTGGATTGAGGTATTCAAGGGAGAGCAACGCTAATCTTTTACTCTATTCTTGAGCTTCGGCTTGGGAGGCACTGCTTCTCATGAAGGGATGTTGGGGTGGAATAAAAGATATCTAGATTATCGAAAGGTCTTTCATTTGTATTTCCCATCCCTCGTGAAAGTCTTCCAAATGTATGAATGGACTAGAATATCTCTTCCCGATATGAGCGTACTCAATTTTTTATCGCACTTCCAAACTACTCGATGTCTATCGCTCGGTGAGGAAAAGTATTACTTTTATTTCTGACTGCAAGACGTGAACGATTTTATTTCAGCTCTCAAATGAAACAGTTAACAATTTTCACCTTTTCATTCAAGTCGATTGATACAATTATTACCCAATCGTTCATATGAATTCAAACAATGGACATTCAATCATCCACCTCGACTCGTACTATAAGCATACATTCACTCAACCCAATCCAGACATTGCCCCTCAATTTACCCAAAATGATTCATTAAACCCAGGCTCCGCTTACTAAGAGAAATCCAAACACTCTCTTTACACCTCAAGGCTTCGTAGCATAAAACTTCGGCTTCGGCGGCTTCGGAATCTCCTTGATTTCCATAACCTTCCTTCTACACCACGGATCCGAACAAGGACAATCCACCCACTTCTCCTCGTGCGTAGGATTCGCCACCTTCTTTTCCCATACTTCCTGTTTCTCTTTGATTTTCTTGCACTTTTCACAATCCGGATCCGTGCATTCGTAGTCGATGTATATTTTATGACAACGATGGGCATCTTCCATACAAGCCGTAAGACCGCAGCGTCCATTACATTTAACCATTTCATGTTCACTCGAACAGTGTTTGGAGCGACGCGGACAAATTACCCATTTAGGTGTCCCTTTTGGATGATCTTTCTCTTTTTCTTTTTTCTTGGTGGGAGATTTCGATTTGGAGGGTTTGTGCTTATGGTAATGGAAAATTGTATTTTTTGATGATTCGTTGTCGTAGGAGGTATCGGAAGGTTCATAATATGACTTTCTTCTCCCACCACGATATCGATGATACCGATAGTATTTTTCTCTTTCCATATTTTCCAAATGTACTTTTTCCGCCTCTTTTCTTTCTTTCCTTGCCTCTTCTTGATTGCCTTTCTGAACTACTTTTCTCCACTCCCTGGTCATGAGATTCTCATCGACTCCCAACCCAGAAAGATCGCGGATACTTTGGTGATACCAATCTTCAATTGGTTTTGAGACTTTCCAATCTCGAGAAATATGACGTTTGCGATAATGCTCTTCAACCATTGTCATGAGACGTTGCAGGAAGAGAACAAATTTAAACTGGTCTTTTTGGGGATCGAGAGAAAGATGATTCTTCCAGAGATGCAGAGTTTCATCGTTGGACCCATGATGGCGTGAATGATGGGAGGGAGGGAGGGAATCTTGTCGTAAGTAAACGCGTCCAAAGAAGGGCCATTTGTCGTTGAGTGAGGGGTTAGTGATGAAGTTATGGGGATAACGGGGGAGGTTGCAAATAGAAATGGGCACAAGTCTTACCTAGCGGGATCGGGTAGAACAACCATGACTACAGATTAAATGAACGTCAAGTGACTTGTTCCGGAATTGAAGATCCAGGGTAGAGAAACGATCGCAATGTGAAATAAATGAACGAATTATTTCCAAAATAATGCTGATGAAGTATGCTTATTATTATGATGCGAATCTTCGTGAATAACAATTGAATTCGAGGTGAAGTTAACAATCAGTAATACTCCGCACACTTTGTTCTGTGACTTTCCCGCATAGAAGTTCTAGAATAAGAGTAATTCTTCACTCGTGAAAAGAAAAAAAAAGTGGCAACCAATGACACTATGAATAAAGATGAAAAACCATGCGACCCATTGCCATCATTATCAAATGGTCAATAGAGGTCTCTCGATGAATCATCTGGCCTATTAACCTGGAAAAAAAGTTGTTCGCGGGCAGAAATTGGTGGATAGGCGAATTTCGTATCCACAATCGGCTTTGAAAATTTGGCGAGGTCAAATAGGAGGCCGACAGTGGTGGTTTGAGTAACCCGCAACTAACCTACTTATAAGTAGAAGGCAAAAATTAGAAAATTCGTAACATCAAGCTTTTCTTTTCGGAACAAACACAATCGCGACTGTCAATCGACATGCAAACCTGATGAGATAGAACGAGGTAGATTCCATGCATTAAATTGACTAACTAACATCTAGAAAGGTGTTGATAAATATGAATTGCCATGCAACTTGAGTTGACCATCACTTCAAATCTAAGACACAAGCCCAAACAAAAAAAATCCAACGGCGATGGAACCTCAGATCAAACACTTGAAGCACTTCTTCGAGAGAGCTTGATCCATGGTAACTAACAGAGCCTTCTCAATGTGTATGAAAAATAGATCCAATATGAGGGGTTTTGGGCTCTTTCTGAGCGCCCCGAGTATTCCATCAATTGCTGTACTCTAGTTGCCCATTCCACATCTTCATCCTTTTTCATTGCCTCCAGTGTATTTTTGATGAATTTACCATATGCGTTCTGGAATATGCATACAAGTCGATCCGCATTGAGAACTAGAACTTAAGTGGCAGCGGCGAGGAGGTTAGCGGTGAGAAGAGGATTCAGGTAGCTGACGGAAAAATTGATACTCCATGCAGACTAACAAACTATAAGCCGAAAAGTTAGATTGGGTACTAAGAATGCCTATCTCACCGAACAAAATGATAGAGCGAGAAACAAAAGGCTCATGAATGTTAATAGCTTGATATTCTGGTTGAAGCGAGTAGAATTTCGTGTTTCTATTAGCAAACTCGTGCTGATGGGCTGAGACAAAACAATCAATCAGAGGGCTCTGTGTATAGGATACATCACACATTTCTTGCATGTGGGAAACTTACTTCATCTCTGAGATACGTGGCTTCTTTCTGCTTGGTCTCCAGTTTCGATGCTCTATTTTCTATATTTCGAAGCTCGCTACATAACATGGCACGTACTTGTCGATGTCCCTCCAACTCTCTTTGGTCATAATTTCGCTCGTTTCTTGCTCTAAGAGTTTTCGGATTTGCAAGACGTTCTGTGAGATTCTCTTACGTAACTCCCTCGGCGTGGAGATGGCCCAAGAATAATTTTTGAATCGCGAAGGAACTTCTTCGTCAGAAAAAACCTTAGCGTGATAATCTGGATCTAAGAATGCAGGCTTGTCACCAATAGATTGGTCAAAATGTTTCAGTATTTGCTTTTAGTGATTTGTCGTCTCGGATATAGCGGTATACGCATGGGGGAATACGCAGAATAGCATATTTTCAGAACTAATTTTTAGATCTTGAATACTATGACTTGTGTAAGCAAATGTAGCGGGATTCATTTCCAATAGCGTCCAGTATTTGCTGTCAGAGATCGATGGACATGCTAGAAAACTGATAGCTTGTAACTATGAATTTGTGTAAGTAACGAATCAGAAACGATACTAATAGAGATGAACTTCCCTTTATCCCCAGATGTACCCGGATGAGTCTATTTACTTACGTGATATTGGCACTCCAGTAATTTTCTTCTTACCAATGCCGATGTATGACTTCCTGAAATATCATTGCTTTCGGTGTGTATAACACCATTGTTCCAAAAATTCCAAGGAATACTTTCGATCTTTCCAGCGGGTATCATTACAATTTCGTAGAATTTCAGATTCAAAGAATAGCGATCTTCAAATCCCGAGCCAGGGCTTGGTATGCCTTGCTTTGACGAAACGGAAGAAACATTCAAGTCTTGCACCAGGCACCTTGACCTGGTCTCCGGAGCCCAAATTGAGCTTACAAAAGATGTCAGCAACATAGAGCTTTTCTTTTTATCATTGAGAAAGATAAGATTGGGGTAACCACGTACATAACTCTTCGCCAAGGACCAGATCATACCTCAGGTGATAGGGCACTACTACCAGACAAGCTGGTGACTTGATTTTCACTGTTATAATCAATCGGAGATCTTGTTGTATTACCACCTCCTGTTATATTTGAAGCACCTGGGTCAATAGTATAAGGGCTATATCACGGTGCAAGGGATAGGTACTAGGTAAGATATATGATATTCTATAAGGTGTGCAGGAGGAGGCGAGGAGACACCGACTATATGGAGAGTGGTTACCTAAGGCATCCTTATAATTATGTATTGAACCCGTGACATTACCCCTCCTCAAAGGCTTGCTTATCCCAAGCAAACTATATCCATAATACAGCTTACTATTATGTATAAATTAAATAAACAATCAAATTCACTGAATTAATAGTTAAATACCTCTTCCTGACTTGAATTTCCTTTCGCGAATCAATCTCCAAGCTCCTTGTATCTCCTTTGGGTGTTCTAATATTGGAGATAAGATTGCTTTTGCTTTAGGATCATTCAATACTCACTTTAGTAGACCAGGCTTCTCCGGGTATGTGCAATGATACTTTGCTAATAGTTTTTCGTTCCCTTTTAAATCTACTGCTGGTTGCTAAGTGGATGTATAATACTTCCATTTGATTAGATAATAGTGATCATCTTTCTTATGGTTATCTATAACTCCTTCGAAGATCTATTTCTGTACTAGTTCGCTTTCACCATCCTCTCTCTCGAGAATCCTGTCCCTAGTATTATTTTATTCTAATTCATTAATTATAGTCTATTCTGGGAAACATATCTTGTCAATTGCAGGTGTAAGCAATGAATAGTGAAAAACAGAAAATATTCGAATGTTATCCGGCAACTGAATAAGATAGGAATGGGGGTAAACCTTTATAATCTCATATAGTCCTATCCATTGATCATCCAGTTTCTTTGCCTTCCGAAAGGTTTTCATATTCTTGGTGTTTACAAACACCTTTTGGCCTATACAATAGTGTGGCGAATTGGTGTGATATTTGTTTGTGTGTTCTTCATATATTGAAATTGCTTGTCTAGCGAGAGCTTGTAATTGTAGCAAAATCCTTTCTTTTTTATCTGCTGTTTTATTCCCCTTGAAAAACTTTCATTTTTATGCTATAATTATATCCAATGGATAAGGTTTGCTAGGCTCGATGCTGATATATGGATTAAACTTGTAATTAGCAAAGAATGGTGAGTAGCTAATGATCTCTGAGGCTATATTATTCGATGTGAATTTGGCTAGAGATAACCATTGCATTTAATTATTCTAATGAAAATTCATGAAAGCCTGCAAATATTGCTTCAGAACTGAATTTATTTGTTCTGTTTGCCTATCTGTTTGCAGATGGAATACTAACAAATATTGGAGAGTTATTGCTAGTTGTTCTGTTAATTGAGATTAGAAATCAGAAACAAACTGTGTATCACAATTAGAGATAATATTATTTGATAGACTATATAAGATATAAACTCAATTAATAAAGACATCAACAAACTCCTCTATGGTAAATATTCTAACCCCTATAAAGTGCCTCATCTTGGTTAATTAATAAACAATAATTAGAATATATTTATATATAGAATTATAGTAGGTATAATCTGGGAGTAATATAATATAATCTATTGATATATTGGATCAGGTCTGAGAGGGGATTAGTAATAGGTATAGGAAGCTGGGTGGAGCTGACTTTAATGTCTTTATATGAATACAAAGCTTATATGCTTATACATATAAGGTAATTTCTCGATGCATTTGTAGCTACCAATAATTGCAAGAGACAAGATTTATTATTTTAGTTCACCCTAGATATCCAATTAGGCCAACGGAATGTATCCTATAAATAATTTGGACTTTTAATTTATTATCTAATTTAATCTATAATTTCTTTTTATAATATATTCTATTATTTTTTATATAGTAGTCTTATATAATAATTCAAATTATTTTCCTGAATTCTATTATTTACTTTTTTATATTTTTATTCCTTATTACTTTTATAATTTGTTAAGTTATTTTTAACCTTTTATATTTATTATTAATAAGCTTATTAATCTGTTTATCATCCGCAGATACAACAAGGTTTATTAGTACTAAATAAATATCAGCTCTTAATTTATTATAAAGATTAATATCAAAATTATCCAATAATAAGATTATACACTCTCTGTTTTTCAATTGTTCGTTATTCCCAGTTGCAAGATTTAATCTATCCTCCCTCTTCCGACTCAAAGCGTTTGATCAAATAGCTTTGGATTCTAATCGATAAACTATTCGAAAGTTATAATAAAAAAGAAACTCAAACCAGCAAACTTATTATTAATTTAGAGCCTTTATTATAGTGAAATACTCCTGATTCTTATAATTAGTAAGAATTTCAAATTCTTATTGCGAACCTTGAAGTTCTAATCACTATTCCTTTATAGACTTAATAATTATAAGAAGTTCTTTATTGTAGATCTTATAATTATATTCTGCTATAGAATATTTAGCTAAAAAATAAGCTACTAATCTTAAAAGATTATCAGAATCATATTAAAAAAGTACTCCTTCTAATACCTAGTCAAAAGCATCTGTTTCCAAGATCGTCCACTTATTGTAATCAAAATACATAAGGACTGGTGTTATTATGAATACATTCTTGATTATATTGAAAGTATCTTTGTATAACATATCTCAGCTCCAGTCAAAATCTTTCCATAATAAATCATAGAGAAACCAGCATATTTTCAAAAAATCTTTTATAAATCGTTAATAGAAATTAGCAAACTCTAAAAAGCGTTACAAATCTTTCACCAAAAATGACTATTCCTAAAACATAATTACAATAATCTTTTCGGGGTTTATTTATATATCCTTTATTGTAATTATCAATTCTAAATACCAAATAGAAATAATCTCGAATTCACACTTGTTTATATCAATCTGCAATCCAGCATCTACTAGCTTTTGTATTATAGTTTGAATATGTTCTTTGTGCTCCGATTTATCCACTGAGTATACAAGGATATCGTCCAAATACACTATGCAATATTTATCTAGTTCATCAAATAGAGTATAGTTGATATAGTATTGAAAGGAGACTAGTATATTACAAAGACTAAAAAGTATAACGAATAATTCGAAAAGATTAAAGCGGGTAATGAATACTATCTTCTACTTATTTATTTATTTATTTATTTATTTATTTTAGTTTACATCCAGGGGGTAGGCTTAAGGCCTATTACGACCTCCCAGGGGGTACTAGGGAT
>PQXJ01000678.1:0-14195 GCA_004786225.1 Botryotinia narcissicola | reverse complement strand
GGATTTCTGCCACCGCGGAATCCGTGGTGGCACTAATAGCGGATTATTTCAGCGGATTCAGCGCGGATTTTGCAATCAAACGAGCCCTTAGCCTCATTCTTGATTTCATTGCGGCCAAAGGTCTTCTGATCTTTGTTGTTTGATGGCGCATGGCCAGAAGCTGGGACTGAAGCCTTGATTTTGTTGTATTTATTATCGACGGGAGCAAACTTCCGATTTTGGTTACCGTTGTTCATGCGGCCTTTGTAAACGATATCTTTTTCGTCGCTATCGATCTCTCCGTCTTCCTTCTCTGCCATCTTGCGCTTGATTTTGGCAGCTACAGCAGCTTCCTCGGCGGCTTTTTTCTTAGCAACCTCGGTCATTGATTTTCCTTGGCGCTTTTTCATACGTGGAAGAGATAAAATGGAACTGGAAGTGCTCTGTATACTATGATTAGTACAAGTCAATTAATAAAGACTAACTACGATGACATACCGATTTAGGAGCTTGATTCACAGAACTGGCGGCGTTGGATGAGTTAACCTTTGCAGGAGGATTAGCAGCCTGTGAATCACATTATTATTTACAAATGATATTATTTTATACCGCAAGGAAGAAAAATTACTTACATCGTAGGCCTTTTTCTCGGCAGCTTCAGCACGTGCCGTCTTGAGCTTCTTAATGCCAACGCTGATCTTCTGTTGCTTGGTCTATTCAGTTAGCACTTAAACTATCTCTTGATCGATGTTGACTTAAGTTACAAGACACAAATGAGAGGTAGATGTTGATGAAAGTCATAGCACATACCATGTTGTTGCTCTGTTGAGGAGGCATCGTGAATGGAGATTTATTACTCGGTAAAGTAATGGTGAACGGTATGTGAATGGATTTAATGTTACTTAGAAAGTAACAAGTATTCAAGTTGTTGTTGTGTTGTAAATGTAAGATAACTGAAATGCTATCCAAAAGGTATTCTTGAAAGAAGTCTCGGGCTTGGAAGTTTCTAGGAAGAAGATGTCGAGACATTTTTTAGGATGGATTTTTGGAAGCTTATATGTAAAAGCAATAAGTCGTCTAGGGTGAGAAAACATTGCTACGGTTCGAGCTGGCCGTATTTAATATCGCATATTCATTACCAGAAACCGTATTCGACCACAAATCATGGCGATTCTTGATGCCGTATAGAGAGCGATAATGTTCCACATGAACTCAAATTACCAATCAGTCTGATTTTTATGCTCGTATGGTTAATACAGTACTGCAGTAAGGAAATGTTTGATTTTAGTCAGCTCAATAGCCGTACCCATTACCCATTTTATCGCGACCAATGTTGATGCCCTACTGCAACCAGGCAAGCCTATTGTACGATTGGATTGAAAAAAAAAAGATAGGCTACCTTCAATATCAACCTCCCACATCATAGTTATGCATCAGTATGGACTCTAAAAGGCTGCGATTGATGTTCGGAACGTTCACTGTTACTCTAGGGATACTGTCAGCTACCCAACCAGGTCCAGCCTCAGAGTCAATGGTTCCTTAATCACCAGTAAAAATAGCGTGTATCCATACAGCTCACTACTGCCGCTTGGCGATGTTTGGTATTCGTAGAAATTCACGGAGGGAATGTATATATGTTGATACCAATGACTCTTCTATTGCCTTGTTATAAATCATGGTCAGCTGACGTACAACCTTGATATGAATGCTCTTCCCACTTCACTATTGCAGTTTTTGCAAGGATGTCTAATTATTTGAAATAACTATGGGCAAACTCTATACTTTTGCCACACTGGTTATCTTTCTACGTTGCATAATAATTGAAGATAGAGAGGATATATGCCATTTTGGGATTCTAAGATACAAAAAAGCGACTACGCCTCAAGTCCATACAACCTCTACTTGATGCTACAAGTATCCTTCTGATACTGGAGTCACTTCTTGATATCATCCTACTTCGCCAATATCGCTTTCGAAGATATTCTCGCCGGCAGTGGATTGTATAGTGTTATTGTGCCTTTCAAAAATGGGTTGCTTCGCTTTGCGCATCACTAAATCAATCTTAACTCAACCGAAGACCTGAATAGCTAGATTGAGATTGATTAGATACTTGCTTAACAATCAAGGGAATAAATGAATTTGATTTAGAAAGGCCGATCACACCTGAATTGCATAACCTATCTTATGCTTCATCTTGCCAAAAAGAAAAATTTGAGCTTCAAGGGATCCCATTTGAAATATGACAAGTGAATGAGATGTTGTCTTGTAAACATTCCACTGCCAGCTCTTCTTGATTTACCCCCTGCTGAACAGCTGTAATTAATTCCTGCTCCCTTGGTGAATCACGGGCTGTGGTAATTTTACTCATGTTCAATAAACAATGCTTGGGATGAGTAAAAATATCTTGTACATCATAAGTGCAGAGTGAGAGATAGTAAGCTGTGTACGAGAAAACATGAGAAAGATTTCTGCGATATTTAAGCTTTTATCAAGATATTCATCTGTCAGCAGACCACTAGGTCTACAAACAGAGTGACTTCCGGGTTTGAATATGTGTATTAAAATCCAGACATGGGTGGTTTGCTTTTTCATACTTATTGCGACATGCGATGAACAAGAAACAATAATGAAAAATGGTATGCACACGGGCCGTTATGAATGCTTCATAGTTGAATAGGAGACATTGATAGGGCATCGATATTTAACTTTGACGGGTAATGATTAACCGTTGATGGTTGAAGGTTTATGCTTCTTTCTTACTTCCCGTGATTAATAAGCTCTATGCTTTGAAGAATGACATCAAAAATTCTTTCTACCTACGATCTCCTAAGACTCACCTGAATAGGAGCACGATAAGCGCCATGATATATCTGATGTGTATCGAAAGGTTAGCTCAATCCCGCAAAATGTTCTCGCGTCCTCCCAAAATCTCATGAAGTTCCCATTGACAATCAAAGAGATATACCTTCGAATCCCGATAATTTGATGTGGTAGCAATAATGTAGTAGTCAAGCAATTTATTCTCCCGCTGCACTTAAAAACAACTGAAATGGTGTTTGGAAGATGATATATTCAATCGAATTCAGAGTCTGTAAGATAAGGTAGTGGTTTTTAAGTGTTATGTTTGCCGAGATTTTACCACTATCTACTATATTTTATTTGCACTATTCACATTTTGTTATGCTAATGATTCAATGACATATTAATGGGGTTCAAGCCTCATTCTTTCGAGCTTCGAGTTGACAGCGTAACTAAAGCAAGTAAAATGGTTCATAATTGCTATGCTTCATTTATTGCGGGGCTGCAGGCTTCCTTGTCGGGCCGGATATCACACGATGTGGGACAGCTAGATTTCAAAACAATCAAAAGGGTCTAGGGAGTAATTTAAATGAGCGCAACCACCGGTGGTGCATGATAATGTAAGATTTTGAACTAAAGAATTGAAGATAACAAACAACAACAACAACACTATACACATACTCGTTGGCAACAGGCCTGCCTTCAAACTCAACTATATACATTGAATAGTTTTGGGGTACCAATACCCTCCATCCCGTTGGTAGAAATATTTCTACAATGCTGCCAAGATCGCGTTGTATGCGGGCTTTGGAGAAAAGTTGGCATCGAACAACAATGGGCTGGAGCTTGATCGCCATGAGTCGGTATCACGGAGACCCCAGACTGTAATACCAATACATTTGCTGACACTCAAGCATGCATTGACGTCCTATTCAATAATTAGAACCAGTTCTTACTTCATCTCGAAGAGGATTCCTCAGATATTTAAACTCACATTGACATAATCAGTAGAACTTGCACCAGCGATATCCAGCTCTGTGACAGCAACTTCACTGACACCGGAAGCGGCAAGTGCAGTCAAAGCGCCCTTTGCAGCAGCTCCTTGGCCGGCTGAGAGATGGGTTTGCGAACCAATTCCATCAATTGGGATTCCTTGAGCGATCCAAGTTTTGACGTGTGCGACCATTCCCTTTGTGAGTTTGGCATAAGATTCTGAATCAAGGCTTCATGAAATGTTAGCTTTGTAGGTAGAAATTTGGAAGATAGAATTACTTGTATTCATTGATGTAGAGCTTTGCATTTGGATCAGCTGCCCGAGCGGCTTTGAAGGCGATGGACACAAAGCTTTCGCCAAGGACTTTGTAGAACACGCTGTCTCTCATCGAACCATCTTCATTGAAGATTTCGTTGACGACATCCTTATAATGATTAGTTACATGAGCGAAATCAAGATATGATGACATACCCATGCGTAAATCTTTCCCTTCCAGCGAGTCGCCTCTTGGGTGACATGGTTTTGAAGGACTTTAGTGAGCGTGTCCTTGTTTGTGATAGAGCTAACCCAGCTAGGGAGTTGAGAATGCCAGCCTATTGATGTCAGTCCTCATTCTCAAATACGAATTTGGTATAACAAACAGAGTGTGTGGCCGCGAACAAGTTTCTTGTTCTCAGTAGCAAAGTTTACCAAGTAATCGCCACCAGCGAAGTTGAACTTGTTTTGTGTTCCTATCCAGAGTCAGCGATATACTCTTCAAGACCTATGTGGCCATCTATACCCTCAACCGCGTCCCACTTCATGCTATTCTCCGGTGTCACTTGTCCAAAGTTTGCTTTGATGACATCCGCGTTCTTTCCAGATGAAAGAAGGTTTTGATCTGTGGCAAGACCGAAGTATTTCTTTCCATGAGCAATAAATTTGTCGTTGATGCTACTGCTGCTTCCGCCACTGGTTGGAGTTGTGATCGCGGTCTTCAAGGTCGTTGGGGTAACAATTGTCGCTGTAGCTGAGGGAACGACATTTTCAGGGATGCACTGGGAGTAATCTAATAAAATAAGTAAATGTAAATGTTGCTAAAAGGCTTAACATACAATCGCTATAAATATGTTAGCTTGATCCGAAAGATTTTAATGGGGTTCAACTCACTTTGAACGAGTGCAAGTGTATCCTGATACACAGGTTGTAGCACCAGTCCAGCCGTTACCGCCACCTGAGAGGGTCAGCCATGATGTACTACTACTTTTGTTTCGTTGAGTCAACTTACATTGAGCCCAACCTTGGCTCTGGGCCAAAGCGAGGTTGATGTGACCGAGCATGGCAGCTAAAGCCGCAACATTCATAGCTGAAAACATATTGTTGTTGGAGTAAAAAGATAGACTAAGTGAAGAAGAAGAAGAAGTGAAATTGTTTGAATGTGTGATGAAAAAGAATAATGAGGGTGAAAAACTTGATCATATATACTCCTATTTTTCACTACATCATCTTCTGTTTATTAGCCAAGATGGATTAAAGGAGCAATTAAACACAAACATTGGAGCATCCATACCTTCGAAATCATCAGCACTAACTTAAGCTACTTCTCCCGCAATTCCGGGGTTAATAGGCTAATATCAAGCATTATAGTGTCTGCCCTATGAATTCAAGACATAAAACTACTCGTGATCTTAAAATTAATGTTCTTTCCTACGTTTCAAGGGGCGGCCCGGCTGTTAAGCACCCCGCAAATGCCAAGATTAGTTAAGGATACACTAAGCAAAGAGCCTAAATTGAGAGATGGGGTGCATCCAAGGGGCATGAGAACAAAACTTTATCACGCCTGGATCAGTTTATGTAGATTCATTTCGGGACTCTTGGCTCAGCTATAACGAAGCTGAATTATTCCTTGCTTTCCGGTCTCACACCTATATTGTTGGTCACTATAGAGTTGTTTTCACGTAAGGATGGATTGAAATGAAGCTTTTTACTTACATTCACAAAAAAGTGGCAATGCTGTTTCACAACTCCCAACATGGAAACCACTTGTCAAAGATGGCTCTTTCTTCTGTAGGGGATTCTTGAATTGGACCGATTAGTACGCGATTGATCGTGTCGACCTTGGCAATGTTCTCAATCGGCCCAATCTTTTTCAGATGACCAATTCAGTACGAATTGTGCATTGCTTCGTCTGAATGAATGGGAAGTACCGGCATTGACCGAACTACCATTGAGGTGCAATTTCGCTCCACTTTTAGGGTAGCTTCATGGAACTTGCAACGGCAGAGAATATTGGATCACCCAATGGATGCGTCAGTCAGAAAGAAGAGAAAGCATAAATATAATTTCCTTTTAACTTGAATCTGTTATATGCAGTGAAGAAAAGATTGATAAAAAGGGTTTTCAGTTGCAGTGTTTACTCGAATGAAGAAAGCCGAAACGCCGCTGATGTCGACAGGACTTGCGGGCCGAGATTCTGGCGATGGAATCCGCGCCCCAAGTGCTTCTAAATTGCTTCTGGCAACGTTGATCATTGTCATTTGTGATTTTTGGAGCCTTCACGCATAAAGAATGAAAACAACAATGCCTGTAGACGGTAGCTGATCGGCAAACTTTTGCAGGTGTCAAGTATTAAGGTTAATCTAGCACAGAACAAGATTAAGCTTCTTCGTCTCAGCCTATCATATCACGCTAGAGTCATTAATGCGTACGTGCCGATGCTAGAGTAGCACCGCACTGCAGGAAAACTCATGAAGTGGATACTACCAGCGATTTCATGATTCTACGGTGTCGCGATCCTTTTCCTTTTCCAACATGCAACAAAATACAGTAAGAATTGCAGCGAGAAGTACAATGAGACTTCTTCACGTCAGAAAAATAGTTTAGACCATGTACCTGCTCATGGGACTATGTGATCAGGATTTGGATACCTGTGTGGCAAATTCTCTCTTCTTGATTAAGAATACGAATTATTGGAAACGACTTCATAGACTTGACATCTCCCACTAGTACGCATCCAGATGATAATTATGAGATGAAAAAAAAAAACGATCAAAATATATGGGAGCAACAGGTAATGGAACCCCGTCGTTGGAATAAGGTGAAACCAAAATAGTTGTTGTCAATTTAAACATCAACAATTAAGGTTAGCGGGGCGTGTGTAGCGATTCGGCGGATTAACAAGGGAGGCACGTCAACAAATATATTAGATACCTAGTTACTTGCGTCAAAATGAATTAATTCCGTATAATTACTACCGATGATTGCGTTTGATATGAATTATTTGAGATTGAAACACTCTTAAAGTAATTTTTCCTGGGTGAAGCCTGTAGCACGTGCTCGAAAGTCGAGTTTATGATAAATTTTATTGATAAGATTTGAGACGATCGTATCAACCACAACCTGAATGTGTATTATCAAACGAAGCTACTACTTCTTCAGGGGGGCAGCCTTACTAATCCAGGTGCTCAAGCTTTTTGATGTTCCATTGCAGTATTCGGTAGAATATATATTCAAATTCGGGCTCTCAAGCACAAATCATCAACCAGGCACTTTGGCGGAGTGGTTAACGCGATGCCCTGCTACTGTTTGAATCAGAGTCAGGCATTTCCCTCGGGAGCGAGTGTTCGAATCACTCAGGTGTCGTTTTGATTTTTGCTCTCTTCCGCCCCATTGCTGTAATCTTTCTATTCTACTCAAACTTCAATATATTTTTTTCAACTTGTCTTGTGTAACCTATTTTTGTGATCCCTGTTCGTTGTGGATCCGCGGGTTTGATTTGTATGTGGGGGGGGGGCCCCTTTTTAAGATTCGCTTGTTTATACCAAATGCTTCAAGACAATCTTGGCTCCTAGTCATAGGAGTTGTAGAAACTGCATCTCACTGAACGATCCATTTCTGTTATAGTTCTAGAATTCTTTGGTGGATAAAGTCGGCTTTGGGGTTTCAGGTGATAGTCGTTCATCACATACCTTTTACGTGCATAGGAAAAATTCCATTCAGTAATACTACTATTCCATTTCCTATGATCACATACTCTATCTATCTCTTACGAAATGACTATTCTGTACTTACTTACTCACACCACTAATTCATTATCGATATTATTTTTATCTATCAAAAAGAAAAGGTTCAAAATATTGACACGATTGAACGGATAAGATATTACCCACAAAAGGGCTTTCGATTTTTGAGGGATTTAATCACTTTGGGAAGAGATTTTCTAAATTTTCTAAATTTTTGAAAGCTCTCAAGGAGATTCACAACGATCTACTCAATACATATATCAATTTACTTCTGTTTTTTCGTTCGTATGGTACGTTACATAATACAATAATGGAACCCTTGAAACCAATTAAAAAGTTCAAGTAATATACTCGACTCAAACCTTGCCAAGCAATCTACCGCTCTTAGTGTAATCCAACCAGCTTTCCCCTAAATCTAGATTTTTACTACCTCACTTAGCTCCCCCTCTTTGACACGTACCTCGGCACCATCCAATATTCGCCTTGACATTCCAAATTATTCAACTGCCGAAACGTCTAGATTCTTTGGGAGCTTATTACTTTATTCTGTTAATTAAATTCGAAAATAAATGGGTCGCTTCTCGAACTCATTATGCTTTTTCAAAACTCTAAGTTAATGACCAATAAGCTTTGAGATCGTCATGTATATATGAAAAAGAAATTTATACGGAAATTTGCATTGAATATCTTCTCGTCGATGTCATTGAAGATGTTACTACAGGGTGTCGTAAAGTCAGAGTCAACGGTAGAGCAAGGTCAATGAAACGATACAAATTTACATACAACATGAGCACCACCAAACATGGTCATAACTTTCTGTACGATTCTGTCACGCATCGCACCCAATCGCAGTTGCGATCGCTCACGTGTGCATAGCTAGTATATAGGTGCGCTCTACGAGCGCTTTACTCCCGATTCTGTAGTTGTAGATTCTAAGGATAAATTGTACCCTGCTCTCGCAGTTCTTCTAAGGCAAAGTGTCACAGATTCAGAAACTTCTCAAATCTTACATTTGATATTTTCATTCTTCATTAAAATCACTGATCATTCGTAATTGTCGACAGGCTGAAATATGGCCGCATGACTATATCAAGCCTATTATGAAGGCCTCAAAATCATTATCCAAGTGATATCAATCCTGGTCAGGGATATCACTGATCAGAAGACTCGATATTATTTTGAAAAGACCTTATCATAAAAGCAAAATATAGAGACTAAAACAAAGTGCTTTACTACATTATTACTGCAGATATACAACGCAACAACAAATTCTAAAGAATTTGAATATACAATTAAAAAAAGAAGCACAAAAGGTACACACTGTTATACAACGATCACTTCCAGGAGAAATCAACTATACGAAACTAGTTTCTGCATCCATTGCACACTTGTTCAGCTAAACGACATCATTGAGTTCACCTCTAAAACAATCGAAATCTATCCTGCGAATCTCTATATTGGCCATTCTACAACAGACTCCTTCTCCTCCTGCAAAGTCATCAAACTCAGTCAATAAAGTTCGTACAACCAAACAATAGGAACCAAAACAGTAGGCAGAAGAGGAGCACCTTGCCACGAACACTGCCAGGAATAGATCCTCTAATTCAACTTCCTCCTCCTCCAACCTCAATACCTTCAACTTCTTCAATTCAGCTCTCTGCTGCGCCGCAGACATCGTATCTACACTTCAATAGATTCCACACATCTCGATTCTACAATTCTACAAATCTAAAAATTTACAGTTCAACGGTCTTCAGCGAGCAATGTATAGCATTCCGGATTCAATTATATACTGGGAGTGATTCGTAATTCAGGAGTTCGATTTCAATAGGGTAAGTAGGAACTTTCAAACTTTACACACATTCCAGTATTATCTGAGACTTCTTGGTGTCGATATCGTGAATACAGTTATAAAACTATAATAGGTATATAGATCTTGAACTTTCAATAGTTCCAATCAAGATATAGACAATGGCAATACACACATTACCGTTGAGTCTATTATGAAGATATTATACTCATTATCAAGGTGATACCAATAGCAATTGTGTTCTCCCTGTACATGTATTCTCTCATTTGCCAACTCTTTCTTGTAGACTATCAACCTGCTGCAGATAATGTAAACTTCCTATGCGTTCTCGCTCTTCTCATCCATAAGCTTCTTGAATATGCGGGTGGTGGATCGTATCGTTGGTATACTTTGTGAGAATTACATGACTATCTCCAAAAAGTACAATCTTTCTGCGAGTACCCGCAGGTATCTCGAGATGACATAAGATGAGTGAGCTTCAAACGAGAACTTTTTAGCAACTATTTCCGTATGAAAACTTTGTACAAGCTCAAAAGCTCGTTGATTCCTATTGGTTTGAAAAGAATACGAATGATGCAGGACCTACGAGGTAAGTTCTATTTGTCAAATGGTATTATAGTTGAAAAGCTTGCTATGTATAGAATAATCAATTCTTCGATAGGCCTTGCTGTAGGACTAGCCCCTTGCTTGTGAACTATGAATGACTTAAGCCCATTCATTCACTCACTCTTGGTTCACACAGTTTCTAAGACTCATGAGGAGGAATTATCAAAAATATATACATCTTTGGCAATTGAAATTTGAGAAGAAGGAGCAGACTGGTTCGTGTTAGGATAATCTGATAAGATAGGTTGAAATAGGAGATGGCTTTAGATCTGAAAAGAACGTATACCAGTGAGTATGCAGACTAACGGAACGCTGCCAAAATGGACTTGGAAATATCTCATGAAATGTAGATTTGAATATTTTGGGACTTAATATGACAATCCATTAGAGATTGAATGATGAAATTAAATCTTTTGATATCAAATTATTGAAGAAAGAATTTGTTAAAAATTCCGAAAATTGAGAACAATCTCATCAGCCTATACACCCACTAGTGGTGTTAAGGCGTTTCTGACTCATCAAGAATAATCCTCGACGTTAACCCCACTCACTGCAGATTTAAGAAACAAAAGCAACACCTGGCCTATCACAACTATCTTCCTTTGTCCTCATTTCTGTACTGTCGCGATTGAGATTGTCTATATACTCGTTGATAGATAGGTCATATCTAGCTACGTCTATTGTAGTGATCAAAGACTGTTCTAGCGTCTAGTGGCGCAAGAGGCTGCCAAGTAGCACCTCAGCCTTCCACCACAGAGCAACAATGCTATTCTGTACAAAAGCAAGAAGGCTGATTACTGCGTGCTTTGTCATACTGGTATTTTGTTTTCTCAGAGACCATAGAATGTACGAATCTTCCATCCCAATCATCAAGCACGCGCATGTGTTATCAATGCAATTTGATAGTTTAATGGGGAGGCACGGATACTCCAGAGCTTAGAATTCGCACCATTGTGTGATGGCTATTGAGCTTCAAATTTTCGGCTCGTGGAGTGTTTACAAAAATTGATCAGCCCATTGAAGGGGGAGATATAATCATAATCATATTTGTGTTTCTTCATTGAAATTCCTGTATCGAGGTCCAAAGGCCGAGATTGGCCCCAACCAGCACGGTGAAACCTTGAATTGAATGGAAGTACAATGATCTATATTACATTCTAGGAACTAGATAATAAGAAACATGTAGTGCCTGTGGCTTTAGTGAAATCGAGGGATTACAAAGGACACTACATTTAATAATCGCCTTCGATTATCCATGGAACTGATTTCGCTGAGCCATGTTGGACATGAGCCTGAATTATATGTTCTTCCTACAGTGGCTTCTATGTCCTCTCATCTCTAAGTCTTCTGCTCTCCAAATTTGTAACAGGAGCATCATCGCTGTGATGCTAGGATATTGACGCCTGTAATTACTACTAGGCCCAGGAATCAAGATTTCTAGACAATGTCAATCGCAGCATATGTTGTATGAAGGAGAGATTCTTAGTATTTACATTTACTGATGGTCTGTGAAGTTTCATTCTTTGGAAGTCTCATAGCATAATGCCGACGTATAGATATTACTATAAAAGCGTGATGCTAGTCATCCATCGCTCGTTATTATATTCAATGTATTGCGAAATGCTTCTAGTTAGGATGATTTTTAATAAATGCAGCATGCTGGGTACTTAATCTATTATACTATTTCCAAGTATGCTAAAAATTAGCAACAAATATTGAATTTATGTTACGAACACTACCTTCCCGAAACTTGATAGCAGATTCAGTGTTGTCCATCCTGATGTTGAAGGGGTACAAATTTTGTGGGACCTACTTGCACACTCATTGATTTTGTATCTTGTTCCGAGATCTTGTCGTATATGTTGTCTGCCCGGTTCTAGTAAATATTTTACTAATGGTATCAATTGAGTATCTATGAGCAGCTGAGTATCGTGGGGGTGTTTCACAAAAACAAAGTGACCAAAGATAACTTCAATATTTTTTCGGTCAGTACCAGATGAACGGCCGAATCTCTTGCTGAGCAATTTTGGCAGAGATAAGGGTCCGAAAATGCAGATGATCATAAGAGGAATGCGGGGTACCATTTGTGTAATGAAGAAAATGATGAAGATGCGGAGATGAGTATTGGTTGCTAAGCCCCCTTTTTTACTGAGTAGTATGCGCCGCTTATAAGATTATATGTGACAAGTGGCTTCAATATTCTGACATCGACTGGAGATCAATTCCTACAACTTTTCCACTTTCACGAAAACGACAATTCTTGATTAGCCTAGAAGTTGATCTTTTTGGTGGAGTGAGCATTCATGGCTTCACTCTTCGTCTTAAACAATAGTTCAGAGGTGGTGATATGAGGGAATTGTGTGCCACAAGTCGTGGAATTAAATTGTTGGTCGAGATTGGCGACTAATTACACACAATGCTGCGCGGCGTCGCAATGTCAAGCTGATATATCCTGTGACGCGATAATTCAGATGAACATGCTCTCGAGATTACCGAGAAACAGCTGCACAAGTCTTTTCTAGCAGCTTCCGCTTCTACCAGATCTTACTCGGAATTACACTAACACTTGAAGAGATATCTTGTATAAAGAAATGGGATTCCCACCTCATAGAAAATCAGGATTAGATTCAGTATCCAGAAGTCTCAAGCAAACAATCAGCAAACATCAGCAAGCGACTCAGCAATCTTCGCCATGTACTTCAACTTCAATTCCATTACGTGCTCAATCGTGGCACTCCTCGCCTTCCAAGCTGCAGCTGTGTCTATCAGCGTCAACATCTTGACTCAAGGAGCTTCTGTGGAATCTTCCACTGGAGCTGTCCGCACTTACTACCAAGCCGCCAACGGCTCCATTATAGAGATCATTCCGAATTTCCCTGCTACTTCGGGCTACACTAGTAGCGTGTTAATTCCCGCAGGTGTCGCGAAGACCAATACTCCTCTTGCTGCTATATCCTGGGGACCTTTCGACGAGGTAACTCTTTCTCATTCTTATTCCTCCATTTTCTGCTTTCCCATTCCCCTTCTTCCTTGTATCTCACACATATCAATCGACAACTAACAACTAACAACACCCTTAGATTCACTTGTACTACATCGGTGTCGGATTCAGCAACACGCACTTGCGGGAGAAGATCTGGAAAGCCGGTGTTGGATGGGCAGATGGGGGACTCAATTCACTTAGCTACACCACGCAGACGAGCACGAGTTTCCTGACGGCGTATCAAGATGGAACTACAGTGGCAGGAAGCACATGGCGCGTGGCGTTTGTGTGTTCTACTCTGAACTTGCCGGTGGCGGGCAGTCTTTGCGAAGCATCAAAGACTTCGTTACTTCCCTGGACCGTCGCTGCTTATATTTAGCTCGACGAAATCCCATATCCCTAGGGAGATTGAGATTTGAGGCATGGATTATGATGGTTGATGGGTGAAGGAAAACAAATCCTGCTCGGATTGCCCGTCGGGTATGAGTTCGTTTTTCTACGCTTGAGCTGTGGAATTATGGGGCTTTTATTTATTTCTTTGAGTTCAATTCACGTGCTCTTTTTTTCTTTCATCGGGTCGCAGAAGCTTCCATTCATTCTTTGATTTGCCCCATACGGGTGTTGAAATAACGTACTGGGCGATATTCTCATCATCTATATCAAATATATGACGAATAAATGAATCGTTCCACTTCCATGAGCTACAATCATTGAGACCCCTCAATCAACAAACCCTTCTAACTTTCCGCGCAAACCTCCTTACCCAGAGTCTAATCTCGCCATCTACGTAACATCAGTATTGTAATTAGAATCCTCCTATTTTGAACACGCCCTATTTTAACAATACATATCAACTATTTTTTTTTTGGATACATTTCAATAAGATTGAATACTACTAGCCCCGACTCAAACTATCTCTAGAGTTTATATAGTTCCGAATTTCCAATCCTTCATTTCCAATCCGACTATCGATATAACTCAATCTCATCCTCAAAAACAATAATTTACAAGAGTTTAATATAT
>PQXJ01000677.1:0-14214 GCA_004786225.1 Botryotinia narcissicola | reverse complement strand
CCTACAAGATTAAGGAGCGTGTTTTCATCACTCCTTCATCGCTATATATAGAATTATATAAAAAATTAAGAAATAATTTATTATCAGTTGCCCCGAAGATCAGTTAATTTATGTGCCATATATCGGTCTGTCCGCTTTTATGCTAGTTGATTTAATACTGCAAGAGACGCAATATCTGATGAGATATTCATACTGCAAATGTTTCCTGGTGAATAGCATTATAAGAGAGGTCCGAGCTTTCTCCAAACTCTCGTCCTTTGGGAAACCACAATTTCAAAAACTTATTACAGAACATACTCAATTATTAAAGAATGCTCATACAATAACAATGCTTCACAATCTTTGACCAATAACTTACCATCAGCAGCACTAACTCAAGTTGAACTCACAAGATGTCTACCCCAGCAGCGAAACGTCGTCGAATTGAAGCTGCAAGTACTCTCCAAAAACCCTTTCGATCACCTTTCAAGACCCTATTCAATTCATCTCTTATTAAATGCTCTCCAAGCACTCGAGCTTCCACTGCCGCTGCCGCAGCTTCCACTCCTTCACTTTCCAAGACGCCGACTTCTTACTCTGTCGTGAGCATCCCATCTCCAAAGAGTGTGATTCGCACCAAGAAATCCTTCACGTCGCCCATTTCAGCAGCAGTTATTAATGCCGATCCGGACATCGCGCCACTACTGAAGGAGCAGAGGGAACTAGAGAAGCTATTGAAGGAAGTGAAAGAGGAGCTGGACACGGCGGAACAGGCGAAGAAGATTGAGAGGGACAGTAAAGCTAAAAATGAAAATGGAAGTGGGGAGATTGATGGGGAGTTAGTAGATCTATGTGAGAAATGGAGAAGCGCGAGTAGATTGTCAGCCGAAGAGTTATTTGGGAAAGTTAGATATAGGGTTAATAGGTATGTCACTCTATGCTTGAGCTATAGATGTTAGGCTGATGTTGTTGGATGGCGTAGGATGGGTGGACCAAGAGCTTGGAAGGAAATGCAAAAGAGACAACATGAGTACCAAAACAACTGGGATCAAGATGAAGCCAATAACAACTATAATAACAACTCTGAGGGTGAGGACAAGGAGTGTAAGGACAAAGACAAACGAGACGTTTATGCAGAATATAGCGTTGATCCCGAAACGGAAAATGAGAAGTCACAGAGAGCCCCAGGTCTAGGAGACACTGGAGAGAATCCCGGAGAGGAAGATGTAGGTTCATTAGTGTTTGATCTGACATATCACTAATTAGTACAGGAATTCACAATGGCAATGATGCTGAGAACCTTAAACGTGGATTTAGCTATAATTGGGTATGATAGAGAACAACAAAGATGGTTCGATTGAGTGACTGGTCGCCGTTGTTGCGTACTCTCGTAGGCAGATAATTTTTACACAAGAAGAACAACTCTCGCGGCCATCGCTTGTTGTAAGATCAATACTCTTCCACTCTCATGTATAGCATTGCTTCAATGTTGTGGTAGACAAATTAGTGAAAAGGGCAAAAGGTCTCCATGGCATAATTAGCGATCCATACTTAGCTAATTGTTTCTGAGAATTCGAAGTTGATTCCCCAGTTGCTGTTTGAGATCAAGAGAAGAGAGATGAGGCCAATATAATGAGATGCATGGGAATTCCTCTACAGGGTCATTACATAGATGCTCTATAATAGAACATATTGCACTTTTCTCCTTGAACCTGCTGGCAGGGTGCAGAAAGAGTCTTCTCCAGTGAAGCTGCGACATGGATATCATAAATATATTCTACTGGCATCCACATAGTGATTTGTTTGTAAGGGCAGTTCATATTCGTCGATGACGGAGTGCTTTATGGTTGGACTAATGCGAATGAACGGTAATAATTTGGTGCAGTTTAGCAAAACATGGAATTGCATTAAAATACGAGGAAGAAGTGATCCTCATTACTGCTTTAAGTAGATAGCCCTCTACATCTCCTAGGACTCATCTAGCTAAACACCTCCATTACACGCACGATCCATATTTGCTCAGCCGATACTTGCATCCCCACTGATCCCATGCAATACCACCAGACAGAAGTATAAGAATGACAAGACAAGCCCAGTGTTCCGATCATTCTTTCTGGTAAACTGCCTACCTCGTCTTCGTTCTTGCAAGGATACTCTGTGTGGTCGTCTTTAAAAATACAAGCTTCTCTCTGCCTTCTACACTTCCATTATCCTTCTGCGCGTTCGTTGTCGAGATCATAAGTTCCTCGCTACCATCATCTTTCCCATACCCCTTCGCTGTGCCTTTTTTTTCAGTCTGCGCCTCGAATCTTTTCTCGACCTGCTTCTCGACCTCAGCCATTTTCGCCTCCATCTCCATCTCTCTCCTCAACTTTGTCTCTAATTCTTTTTTCTCCAGATCAATCACTCTTCTATATCGATATCATGTTAGCAACTGACTTATAATCAACATAACATAAAGAAAAGCCTTCCGAAACTCACCTCACGTCTCTTTCCATCTCCCTCTTCAATTTCCCCTGAATCTCCTGTCTAACCTCCTCCCTAATATCCGCTACCGCTTCAGCCACCAACTCAACCTTTCTTCCACTCCTCGTCATCTCTTCTCTAATTTCTGACTTGAATTCCCTGCTCACTTCTTGTCTCAAATCTCTCTCGGTCTCTCTCCTCAATGTTCCCCGAATCTCCCGTCGAACCTCTTCCCTAATATCTGCCATCGCTTCAACAACCAATCCAACCTCCCCCCCACTCCTCTTCATCTCCTCTCTAATCTCCCCCTTCAACCCCCTCTCAACATCTCCCCTCACATCCCCTTCCAACTTCTATCTCAATTCCCCTCTCAACTGCGTCCGCACCTGTTGTGTGATCTCTTCCGAGAACACTCTAACATCATTTCCAACACCAGCAAGATCTCCAGCTCCGTCTCCACCCCCAATCATAAAACTAACTCCCTCGCGCCCACAAATTCCCCGCAATCTATGCGGTCCCAGACGTAGCAATTGCGAAATAACACGTTTTCGTTCGTTGGACTCTGCATGTTTGATAGAAGTTCTGCGAACGATTTTGTCGCAGATGAATAGCATCTTTGATATGAATAGTGCCGTCGATGTGATGATAGCGAATGTGAGCCCGATGGCGATGGATTCGTTGATCGACGTCGTTGCTTTCTCCATTTTATTAGGGATTGGTTAAGCGTTTGTTGGGTTTTGATGGTTTTCTCTGTTGTGAGTTTCGGGAGTTGGAGGAGTAGGATGATAAAATCAGGTATGGATGTTAAGTTTATATATTCTCTTGCGAGGATGCAATATTCTCGAGGAGACGTGTCTTTCTGATTATACCTAGAGTTGCGCCGCTTAGTACTGTATACTATAGGTCATGTACGGTGAGTTTGTAGATTCATTGCTTCTAAGTGAATTAAAGTACCGTACGGTCCAATCTGCAAAAGACCAAACGAGAATAGCACAATTAGGATACACTTTCTGATGGAAGATTGCGATGAAATATATCAAAAGACAGCTAGACCGAAGCGTGGAAGGTTTCGATAGACCAGGTACTCAAAATCATAGAAAATTTGATTGATATTGTTCAGATACTCTACTATTCATCATCACCTCCTTCTCCAAAGTCATCATCCTCATCCTCTTGACTATTCTCATCATCCTCATCTTCTTCCCCTCGAATGAATGGCACAAATCTGAAATCAACAAAACTAACACCGCCACCATCTACCTCTACCATAAATTGTAAGCTCAAAACACCTTGCTCATCCCCTCTTACACTAACTTTACTCGCTAGTCTCATAGCATCCCCAGCAGCTTTCACCATATCGAAACGATAACTTTGAGACCACCTTTCTTTAACAGTGAAAGTTTCCAATAATTCTCTACCCTTAGAAAAGTCGACGCTAGCGCTTCCCAAATGGCCAGAAGCAGATAGGCTAAAATAGGGGTTTGAAGGAAGGGCAAGAATGTCAAGTCGAGTTGGAGTCATATTTTTTAGCTCCTGAATAGCATCGAAAAGCCAACGAGCTTGTGTAATAATCTTAACCTGCATCGAATTTCGCTGGAATGGGATTTCTTCCGAATCTTCTGGTTCATATGTGTTGAGGTTACAAGTTGTAGTGACACCTGCTTCTTCGAGAATAACACTGAAAGGAGATCCTGTTCCGGCATAAGAAAAGCGGCATACGCCCGCCATCCCTAAAGCTTGATTGCTGAATGCATTTTGTCGATTGGTACGAATGTTACTGTTGTATTCATTTTCGGGTCTGGAAAATCGTGAAGTAGCATCTGCTGCGCCGAAAATTTGTAAAGTTTCGAGTAAGGCGGAAAGAGATATTTGAAAAGCAGGTAAATCATTTGAGGATGCATCTTCTTCTCCATCCTCTTCGAGATTGGATTCAGGAAGAGTGCAATTGAAAGTGGTGAACAAGGCTTTGTCAAGAAATACAATTCCTATAAAAAGTTACAAGGCGAACTACGTCCATTGAACTATGGGAACTAACCTTGCATTACTCTAGATTCTTCAACCGCAAATCGAATACCTTGAGTACTAATTTGGACTTGAACTTTGCTTGCGAATCGTATAGTATTGAGTAATTGAAAGAGCTGCCGGGCAGAACTGGACACGGCTTTGAAGATTGGCACTGCTGGCTCTTCGTGAACAGGAGGTGTCGACATTGTGAAGATAGAGAGAGAGAAATAGTTTCGTGAATTATCAAAGAGGAACTGTGGTAGAGGAAATTGAATATTGTATCGGCGAAATCAGATGTGATGATTATATTAACTCCTTTTGTTTTTATCTTATCCAGCTATTGTACAAAAATGCGGCAACGTAATATGTTCGTCTTGATGATGGAGGGGTATCTTAAACATAAACTCCAACCGCACAGATCATATAAACTGAACCAAACCTACTTAACATTAGTACTTGTACGAAGAAGAATATTCAAATATAACCTACGCAATGGCTGCTGAAGCAGGAAGTCCAAGTAATGGCAGAGTGAGAGCTGATCGGTCTAGAACGAACTGTTAGCTACAAGCCTAGTGATGTGAATTTTGAAAAGCATACTGAGACCAAACAATCCCGATAGAAGAACTCCAATACACAAGAGTGAGAATCCCAAGGAGAATTGACTGTCTTTTCCAACGGTAGGGATGAAGGGATTGCCAACGGCACTTTCCCATACTCCGTTTAATGAGGACTCCATATGATAAGTGTGAAGATTGTGTACTGGTAGGTAAAGTTGAATCGACTTTTTGAGAAAGGTCGAGTGGAACTTAAGAAGGAATTGATTGATCGAAATCCGAATGTTTTGCTATTGTCTCTGCTATGTACAATTGCAGTAGATTGAAATCAATTGATATAGCTGGATCTCAAAGCTTACGACACCCGTAGAAAGCATCAGCAATCTGGCTTCACATCCTGGAATAGTTTAGCGTCGGAAAAAAGCTCCATCGATGGACCCAGAAACACTAATGCACTTAAGCCACTCGAGCCACTCATTCGAGCCACTAAGATGATTACATAATGAAGGGAACCTTGATGATCAACTTCTCCAGGTTTCTTACACCAAACATATGTAACTCTTTCCATCTCTTTTCCCCTCCTTCCTATTAATATTCTACAACTTCTGGCAATGACAATACTCTTCAATTCATTAAGAGAAATAAAATAGGCAAGTAGCAACAACAATATTAAACTCTGATATCTTCATAATCTAGAACTACAGTAAGCCGTTCCTCAATCTACATACAATTGATCAAAAGTTGCTAACATGGCTTCTCAAGATATCAACAGTGATTTGGGCCAATATTGGAATAGAACAAGCTCTAGAAGATTGCGTACTCTGTTACCACAGTCTAGTATTGAGCAAACACCTGTTTTCACAGAACATACTCTGTCAGGAGAATCAAGCCTATCAAGCCTAGAAACCCTAACAACCCCAGAATCGATTTCAGATTTCGAGGATTCAGATCAAGATCCTGTGGAATCCAACACAGTCATGGGTCCAAATCTCCAAGATACACCAAAACGTAAGGCTGGTACAGAAGAGTCGCTCCCAAATTCCCAAAATGCGCCAAAGCGAAAAGCTACAGAGGAGCCCCCTAGTTTTCCCATATCTTCCAAAAAGATGAAAATGAGTGAAGCCGAATTGACCGACAATTTGAAAAAAACGAATGCAGAACATCCTGCCAACATTAACATTATACCTTTTCCAGAAAAAGTGAGTTTGCTAATGCGATCAATCACTAGTCTTCTGTCTAACAATAATTAAGCCCGCAGTGATCGAAGAGCGAGAGGGTGAAATTGATTTTCGAGTTGTCAATAATGACGATACGAATGAGAGTACTATAATTCTTTCGGGGCTGAAAGGTATTTTTCAGAAACAACTCCCCAAGATGCCAAAAGAATATATTGCTCGTCTAGTGTATGATCGAAACCATTTATCCATGGCATTGGTAAAGAAAGCAACACTGGAAGTATTAGGAGGGATTACATATCGACCATTTGATGATCACGAGTTTGCCGAGATTGTTTTTTGTGCCATATCATCGGATCAGCAAGTCAAAGGATATGGTGCACATCTCATGAACCATCTCAAGGATTATGTCAAAGCTTCTTCTAAAGTCATGCATTTTCTTACCTACGCTGACAATTATGCTATCGGATACTTTAAGAAACAAGGATTCACCAAAGAAATAACTCTACCAAAATCTCTCTGGATGGGTTACATCAAGGATTACGAAGGTGGAACAATTATGCATTGCGAAATGGTTCCCAGAGTTCGCTACCTAGAATCAAACCGCATGATCGTTAAGCAAAAGGAGGTAGTCAATGCGAAGATTCTCGCCTTTAGCAAATCAGACGAAGTCCACGCACCACCCAAACAGTGGAAGAATGGTGCATTTCCAATCGATCCCATGTCCATCTCAGCTATCCGCGCATCTGGTTGGACACCCGCCATGGACGAATTAGCTCGCCAACCTCGTCATGGACCAAACTATGCTCAACTCTCCCGCCTCCTGAGTTCGCTTCAAAATCACCAGAAAGCTTGGCCATTCAAGGCACCTGTCAATGGTAATGAAGTAGCGGATTATTACTCTGTAATCACAAATCCGATGGACTTTGAGACTATGGAAAGGAAACTCGATCAGGATTCATATGAGAAACCAGAAGATTTTGTCGCGGACGCCACGCTCGTGTTTTCCAATTGTAAAAAATACAATAACGATTCTACGCCATATGCAAAGTGTGCGAATAAGGTGGAGAAGTATATGTGGAGTCTCATCAAATAAATTCCAGAGTGGTCTTATCTTTTGGATAATTAATACATAAATATTTTGTGATGGTTTGAACTTGGGCGTTGTTGGGTTTGTATAGCGAGTGAAAATTTGTAAATTGGATAAATGTTGTGAATAGGTATTATGATAAGAAATAGCATGCACAAGTTGGATCAAGATGAATTGGATTAGATGGGAATGGCGTAGTATGGTGTAGTATGGGATAGGGTTGGATGAGATAGGTTTGGATAGTCCAATTCCCTTGAATAGATAGGCGTTTGATATTAAGATAAATATAAACAGGATACCTACCTACCTACCTATCAATTTATCTATAAACTAATACCATCTAATCATACCCATACAAACTTATCAACTTTACATATAAAAACACACGCATCCCGTACCCGCTTAAAGAAAGGATGATGGATAAGGTAGCTCGAACATGTATTTCAAATATACGTACTATCCCAAATCGTTCCGTATGATATCGTATCCTCAACCTATTCACTTCCCACACCTCCCTACCTCTCAAAACTTATCCACACCATGTTCGCCTCTCGATTCATACTCATTCACATCCACATCGTTCTCAACTTCACCTCTTCTCACTTTATACCACACCACAGTCCAATCCACAGAAAAGAGACAAAAAGCAAATCAAAAATTGAGAATAAAGAGTCCAGATGAATATAGATAACTTTGTATATCGAATACTAGTACTATAAAAGCTAGGTAGATATACTATCTCCTCCTCCCCTCTCTCCCTTCCTCTTCCATTCAATTCCCACCCATCCATTCCCACCCATCCTATCCCATTCAACCCATCCATCCATGCCATCCATCCTATGCACCACCAACCAAGCAACAATAATAAACTAATATAAAGAGAAGTAAATAGATGCCAAAGCAACTTTATACCCCACCAATCCCCAATCCCCAATCCCCAATCCCCAATCCCCAATTCCGACACCCAACCATATCCTACCCGCTTCCCCACCACCCATATGCTAAAAACGCCATGCTTAAGTGAAGACCTCCATTGAAAAATCTAATGAAGATATGTAATTCCATTCCATATGAACGCCGATATGAATGTATGTATATGTGTGAGAATGCTTCCTGCGAAAGAAAATATGTGTTTGATGTGTGCCCCCTAACCTTAAGTTGCTATGAATGATTCCTATCCCGGGTAAAAATCAAGAAATGAATAAACCTCACGTTACTACGAAGAGTAATCTTCATATTCAGGAACATAACGGTTTCCATGAATACTTCTCAAAACATCCGGATGTCTTGTTGCATATAGATAACGATGTTCTCGACTAGCATCGGCTCTTCTCATGACTGCTTGTTCGATATCCCTTCTTCTCATAATTCTCTGTTCGATAGATTCCCTTGCACCATCTCCTTCAGTTTGCATTCTTTAAAAAGACATATTCGACGAGTCAATACGTCCAATGTCAATGTATCGTGAAGGAATTTGTCGACCATTTGATGAATCGAAAAGAGGTGTTAAATTCGTCGTTCTCGCATGGCTTGCATTACTCGCAGGCTGAGCTGATGGATGTGCAACTTAAACCCTTGATCCATTGGGAGCTGGTCTCGTACCCACGATATTGGCATTTGGATTCAAATTTGGATTCGAGATTCCGACACCATCATTTTCGTAAGCATCTTTCATCCATTGTTCCCAAGCTTCATCCATTGGTGCCGTGATATTGCCAGCTTCTCTTTCAGCAGCAGCTGCTATCAGTCTCTCATTCAATGCAGTTCCCACACTTGTAATTTCGATATCACTCTCTACATTGTCATCTTCCAAGTCATTATCATCCAATTCTTCTTCTTCTTCCTCCAACTCTTCTTCTACTGCTGGCACTGCGAATCGCACAACTGTAGGTCGTAACTCTGGTGATACCCAATCTTCTATTCCATCACCTGTTGTATCTCTAATAATAATTCCTTTTTCCTTCTCAAATCTCTCCTTTGCCCATCTTGTGCCTTCCCATTTTGTCAACGTAGCAATTTCGTATTCCGTCAGTCTCAAATTATCGAAAGCTCGAAAGAGTCGTCTGTGCCACGGGAATCGCGAGAGTCGAACGCGATGCGGCCGGTAAGAGTAATCTAAGCCAGGATACTTTGCTTCCTGCGAAGTTAAGTGGCCATAAAAAGCTTGAGTTTCATGACGAACTTCAGGCACCAGACTGCGCTGCAAGAAGGCTTGGAAATGTTGCGGATCGCCAGTCTTGGGTTTGGGAAACATACACTCGTAAACGAGCTGGTCGACAGGACGGCCTTTCATGATGGCTGAGAAGGCGAATTGTACGTCAAAAGTAAGACTGGATTTTACGGCGAGGGAGGCCTTAACAATTGACCGTGGCGGTGTCCGAGCTGATATGAGGTTCGTGATTATCAAAACTTTAGATACCCCGGGACGATCCTTTGAAGGATGATTGGGCAGTAAAGGAACGGAGGTTCTTTCTTCCAAAGTTTGTGTAATCCGATGTTTTTGACCAAGACTTGGATTGACGACCAGAAAAAGTAAAACTTATGAGTAATGGTGGAGTTATGTTAGGTAAATTTGAGCTTCCTCCTGATCCAGAGCGAGTGAGAGTTTGAGGCCAATTGTGATTGTCGTATAGTATAGTATCCAATGTGTAATGATTCACGAATTCCTGGTAGGAATATGTCACTTGGCGATGTCGATGATGTGATGATTGAACCAAGGTTGGATGGGTTTCAGACACAAGAAATGTCGTTTTGATATATTTGGTGGATTTTTGATTGCCAGTGAAAACGGTACAACTCAGAGGTCTCTACCAAGTAGAAGGGGAAAAAAGTCAACGTCGTAGGTGAAAGTTGAAAAAGTTGAGAAAGTCGAGTTGACGAATTCGTTTCAAGAAAGATGGAGTGTCTTTTTTAGAGTTTCTTTTCTTGTCTTTTTTAGGTCGACTTCCAAGCTGAAATATTGAAGGAATGAGTGAGATTGTGAAAATAAATAGGAATTAAAAGTGGCGATGATGAGATGATGAAGAAGGTCAAAAGAAGGTCGGACTGGCGGTGGAGTTTAAGTTGAAGTGGAGTGGATATGGAGGAAGGAAGTGTGGTGTTGTGGTTAAAGTTAAGGTAAGAGAGGTGAGAGATACTCGTAGTAGGTATGGGTAGGTGTATAGATGTGTAGTGTGTAGTGTGTAGTGCGTAGTGTGTAAAAAATGGTAAGGGTTCGGGTTGCGTTGTACTACTTTTACTTGTATGGGTTTTGTTGCGTTGATAAAATCTTCTATTGATGAGCTGGTTAGCTTTCTTTTTTGGGGAAGGGGGGGTTGGATGAATGATATGATATGATATGATGTGGTGCTTGGATGCTTGGATGCTTGAATGCTTGGATGCGTGAGGAATTGAGTAATTGGATCACCATGGATCATTTGATAGTAAGAAATGGATTAGATCGTTGTCTATAACCACCGTGGGTCGGTCAACAAATAATTCCTTTCTCTACTTACTTGTACAGTCTTCGTGTCCTATCGTATTGTCCAGAGATTAGATCACGACGCAAAACCCAGATCAAATGTCTAATTAGATAATAATAACTCCTCTTCGTAGCTTCGTAGCTGACTTGCGTTGTTTGCTTTGGGAGACCGAGTAGAGTAGATTAGAAGAGAATAGATGAACAATTCAGGAAAAGGTAAGTAAGTTGAATAGAAAAGATTGGTTGTTAGGTGTATGAAGTGCGTTGTATGTCGTATGTCGTATGTCGTATGTCGTTGGTAGTAGATATGTATGTATAGCATAAAGTTAATAAATAAGAGGTAACAAGTAGATGATTCGGATCTGAGACAAATGGTTTGAAAATCTCGTGAATTCCTTTTAGGATTGCTGTAAATCGATGCGAGATGGGAGATGGTAACAAGTTGTCGTCAATGATTCGTGATGTATATAATTCAACCCCTTTTTATCCTTTTCCTTTTCCTTTTCCTTTTCCTTTTCCTTCTCATTCACTTGATGTCGTACTTTTCAAATCAATTTCTTCTTGGTTTTTGGGTCAATCATATAAGGAGGTCGAGGTTGAGTCCGAATTGGAATAAAAGTCGGGTCCTAGAATTCCAATCCCTTTCTTCCATCAACCTGAAGATATAAATTGTTGAACCTCGAACGCCTTGGATACCTAGGTAAGTATATAAATATCTATCGATGAAAATCCAAGTCGTTATGATATATCACTGTCGATAGGCAGGTATCACATATATAACTGAATCTCCTTTTTGCAAGCAGTCCCGTCGATAGTCATCAATATGCAGCCCTCTGTTTATTGATATATCGAAACAATATATCAATCCACGACTAACCCAGACAACATAATCCTCGCCGATATTGAATGTTCTATTCTCAGAAATCCTAATGTTCCGAGAAATGCTTGGAATCTGCTGGGAAGGTTTATTTTTCCTTCAACGTTAGACCAACCCCCCACCTGAGTTACAATGCAGTGGGAGTTGCGGTAAGGAAGGTCGATCAAATAGATTGCTTGATTGGAATCGAAACCGAGAATGGAGAAAATTGGGGGCTGGGTGGTGATGATGATGATGATGATGATGATAAATAAAAGAGGATATAGCAACGACAATGATAACGACAACGACAATAAAGGGGGAGGTATATAATTCTTTTGCGAATCTTGCAAATATACAGATATAAAGATGGATACAAAGTATAAATACGTATGTAAGTATATGCAAGTAGACGATATAGATCTGACTTGAGAATGGAATGGGTTATCGCATATATGCCACCATTACTTGTACTTGTACTTGTACTTGTACTTGTACTTGTACTTGCATACCTAGGTAGATATTGAAGTCGTCCACATAACTAAGTATAAGGTACCTACCTACCTAGATAGTTTATGCATTCATATTATCCCCATCATGCATTCAACTCCAATCGATGCATCATCACAAAAAGACGAGTTTACAAAATCCATGTTATCATGTCAAGTCCTGGTCGTCTTCTCATCCACGATCTCTCCATCGCTCATACATCACATACATCACATACATACATACACACACACATCTCACCGCATCGTTGCATTCGATAGTATATAATTCATCACCGACCCATCCGTCCATCCGTCCATCCATCCATCTATCCACACAACAGCAAAAGATGCTTCACGACTCAACCACGACAAGGGTCATCCACCGGTCTCCTAATCGGTCACAGTACCATGATAGGTATTCATTCTCAATAGTTACATTGGACCCGACCTCTTTCGCAACCTGTGTGTATAGCACACCACACTCACCACTCCACTCAACCAATCTGTGTTTCTTTCCTCCCTCGTTTCCTGAGATGCGCAGTGTGAAGTTGGAGTGTCCTCTCGATATTATGGTTGTCGTGTTCATTGACGTGGTCATTGTTCCACTCTCCATCATATCATCTATCTATCTACCTACCTTATCAGAATTCCTAGAAATCCAATCCATCCATCCATCCCATATTACCCAGATAAAACCAGTCATGTACTCTCCAAAAACACAGTACCAAAAGTAGGTCTCTTCGCACCAAAACGAACAGTCCCCAATAATATCGATATAATCGACCACGTCTCCGACCCTATCTATCTTCCTGTCGCCCCAAAGAAAGATAAAGAAAGAAAAAGACGAGAAAGAAAATCCCCACGCAAGCAAGCACGCCCTATCCTCTATCCTCCTATCCTCCTATCCTACCCTACCCATCCAATCGTGCCACTAAACATTTTTTTCTCTTCCCCGGCCCTATCACATCATCACACCACAACATTTCCCATCTCCCATCTCCCATCTCCCATCTCCCATCTCCCATCTCTCATCTCCCATCTCCCATCTCCAATCCCATCCATCCATACCCACACCCACGAAATAATCAATTGCAAGCAAGTAATATAATCCCTGAAACCACATCTCTACCCTCGCCATCTCACCATCTCACCATCTCACTCTCATAACCATATCCATCCATTCAATCACTCAACCATCCCCCATCCAATCCAACCCCACCCACCCAAACAAACTCCAAATCAAATCAAATCAAATCAAATCAAATCAAAATCAAAATCTTCCGGTAGACAAGGTCCTTCCCACGTACCATCGATACGATATATAAATGCAAGTCATAAGATCCAATCACTCGATCTTTCGCGATCCAGCCCTGTCCTATCTGCCCTATCCATTCCGCCCTATCAAATCGGATTCCTTAGCTTACTCCCTCTGTAGAATGATTTTTTCCCGCGCTTCATATAATAATATCATTTCATATCATACCTTACCTAGGTATCATGTCTTTTTTCTTCCTATAAAGTTACCACCATACTATAAGCAAGCAAGCCAGACAAAACAAGTAACTACAATCAAAAAACCCCGAGAGCTCGATACCCAATCATCATCATCGGATTTGTGGGTTCTATCAAGATGTAAGTAAGTAAGGTTATGAGATGAGAATGAGGTATGCATATATATATATAAAAATACACTATAGAATAAACAAATAATAGCTAAAATGATAATTACCATGTAAACATCTAATGATGCGATGAATTTTCTTTGTTTGTGGAATGATATATATCTCGATACATGTCTAGGTATATAAATATAAACAACAACCCAACAACCCAATCACCACCCCCCTCGTTCTTCAAGCAAAGCAAAGCAAAGCACGCGTCCAAGTATCTCTCTCTCTCTCTCTCTCTCTCTCTCTCTCTCTCTCTCTCTATATCCGTTTACCTAGTATCCAATATCCAATATCCATAACCCATCCCTCCCTCCTCCTTTCCCATCCCATCCCATCCAGCCATCATGAACAGCTACCCCTCCTCTCATACTCTCATACTCACTCATCTCATCCATTACTCCCACGCCACTCACGCCACTCCCCACTCCCCACTCCACCACCAACAACTCCCCCACTAGTTTTACCTTTA
>PQXJ01000676.1:0-14238 GCA_004786225.1 Botryotinia narcissicola | reverse complement strand
ACATACATACATACATACATACATACATACATACATACATACATACATACATACATACATACATACATACATACATACATACATACCTACCTAGGTCTGACTGACTGAGTCGATTCCCTTTGAGAAACAATACACAATACCTAGGTAGGTACATACATCCATACCTACACAGCTACAGCTACAATTCCCATTTCTTTTCAGCCACAATCGCCGGGTAACTGGTAACTTGGAACTACCAGCTCAGCCGTTGCCCCTTAATCTACCCAACCTAGGAAATCCTTCCTCGCATTAGTCACTTAAGCATACCTACCTAGCATACCCATTACCTACCTAGGTAGTATATCATACCAACCCAGGTAGCTTCATGTCCAAACGAGAGTCTCGATCTCGACGACATTCCCCCAAAGCTTTTTCCCACCACGTCCCCTACGCAAAGAAGGAATCGCGCAGCCGAAAGCCGGAAAGAAACGACATATACTTTTTGTGTAAAGGGTTCTTATCTCCACGCGGAGTTCTTCCATCATTTTTAACTTTCACTTTCACTTTCACTTTCGATAGCATAGCATGGCGTGATAGATACTCCACGATTAAATCTCGGTGCGTATTTTACCCGTACCTTTATCTCGTCCATCTCCATGGCGTTCGTCGACCGTATCCATTGTTTAGACTTTGGACGCACTCCACGACCACTCAGATATGCTGTCGCCCTCACGATGCTCTCGCGACCTTCCGATCTCGTGATGTGATGGTGAATACGGTAGTGAATACGGTGGTGAATACGATGTGATGGGAAAGTATAAGCAGTACCTAAGGTAGGTATTCACAACTCTAAATATCAACCGAAAATAAACTTTCTCACCGAAAATTTCAATCCAGCACAGCAGTGTACACCCAAACAACTCACTCATCGTGAAAGAAAAAAGGTGGAATAAATATAAAGTTCATCTGATTCTTTGCAGGGAAGATGCACGTATGGGGGTGGGTGTAAAGACTTTAAAGTGACAGACCAAACAGCACAGCCATATCAACAAATATCCGTGCCATCCTGGATGCTTCTAGATCTCTTGTTTCAACCAAGAAATGTGGCACGTGGAATTATTATTATTGATGTTATTGATGTTATTGATGTTATTGATGTTATTGATGTTATTGTCTTGTGGAAAATTAAAAGAGTTGCTGAGGTACCGGTACCGGCACTAGGTAGGTGGACTTCTTAGCTTTGATGAGGACATCAACTGCTCTGTTGTTATGTCCGAACAACTGAATTATGATTGAAATATGCCTTTTACTATATGTGAGCGTATCTGGTGGATATTTCGGATATCGAATTTCGGATATCGGAAATCTCGAATGTCCGGAGATGAAGTTGCTGGTTACTGGTTACTGGTTACGGTTACATAGTGGTTCGCCGAATAAGTTCTTGTTCTTCATTCTCATCGTTGACTGCTTCTCGATTGCACTTCTGGGTCCGCTTGAACTTTCATCGAAAACAAATCAATCTTCAAAATTACGACTCCTCCATCCTCGTGAATGATTTTTATCATGACGTACGGTATTAATACAAACTAAATATGTACAATTAAATGAATCAACGACATCCCTTCCATATCTTTTCAACAACAATAACACCTCAGAAATGGTGGGCAATGAGAAAAGAGGTTTCCGCACAACACAGTGATCTGGTCATGAATACTCCAGAGAACACAGGTTCAATCAAATACTTGGAGGAAACCCAATTATTGAGTGTGTGCCGAACCCAAGCTCCCTATATATACACTCAAGAGGTCGAGGTTCCTTTAGGTTCTCTAGAGCTTTCATGACTCTGTCCTGGCTCTACTCCCGAAAAATTAGCCAATGCCTCAAAGAAATGTCAAGCAAAAGATGCCTTACAGGTTCTGAGTGTATATTACACCTTAATCTTCACCTTTTTGCACGGTAAACGTCTCCAGTCCTTAAAATTTCATCCTCTGCATTTTTACCTCTTCCTTCCTTCTCCAGCTTTCGGACCAATGGTAAAACCCTTTCACCAAAGTTTTGAATATCATCCTCATAATGCAAAAATGCAATCAGAACAATATCAATTCCCAAGCTCTTCAATAACAAAATTCTATCGGCCACTTGTTCAGCTGTTCCAATCAATTTTGTTTTGAACCCATCGTTGTATTGCACCAAATCCTCAAATTTGCTATCTGCCCACATGCCCTTCTTACTCCCTGTTGAGGAACCAGCTTGTTTTGTTGCATCCGAGAAGGCATTCACAGCTTCTCTGTCGGCTTTGCCTTGAATTTCCGAGAGTAGCTGTATGGCCTCTTCTTCCGTTTCTTTGACGATAGCAAAACCATTGACAGCAAAATGTATTTTCTCTTCACGGCCGAGCTTCCGTGCTCGCTCTTTAACATCAGCAATTTGCTCTTGGAACCCTTCCAGGGTATTGCCATTCATAAAATAATAATCGGATACCGATGCTCCATTTTCCCGAGCATCAATTGAATTCCCGCCCTGGAAAATCAGAGGATGTGGTCGACCTGGTAGATTGAGCGGTTTTGGTGATAATGGATAATCATGGAATTGGTAAAAATCCCCCTTGTATGAGAACTTCGGGGAAGTCCAAATCCCTTTCAAACATTCGATGAATTCCCTACTACGTCTGTATCGCTCAGCATGCTCCAGCCACCATTGTCCAATGCTTGTGAACTCTTGCTTAAACCAACCAGAAACAATATTTACAGAGATCCTCCCATTTGTATAATGATCGATGCTGGCAATTTGCTTAGCGGCGACGGCTGGATTCCAAGGTCCAGGTAATAAGGCCGCAATGACATTCAGTTTCTTAGTATTATGGAGAAGCGCTTGTGAGAAGGAGACGGATTCATGTTGGTTATCCTACAAACAATCAATATCAATTTGTGTGCCAATGATGTGTTCAAGAAACTTACAGCTCCGTATCCTGCCATAAATCGGATTTGCGTGAGAGCATATTCGAATCCGACTTCTTCGGCAGTCTGCGCATATCTCACATTCGATTCGTAGTCCCAACTATCAAATTTTAGTGACCGAAATCTTGCAGCTGAATATAAAGAATACCTTGTTCTCTGAGGAATCTTCGATATGACTAAACCGCCGGAAACGTTAGGGACCCAATAGGCGAACTTAACACGGTCTGGTGCATCGTTAAGTCCTGGTTCAGCAGTGAAATGTGTATTGTGTCCGTTCGTAGTGACACTATTGGCATATTCAATGAATCTGTTCTGACTGTCGCCATTAACATATCCATTGGTAAGTCCATCAGTATGGGCATTGGGTAGACCATCATGGCGAATGACAATTGGACTATTGCTGCTGATTGTAATGGTAGTAGACATGCTTATATGTAGAGGTAGTAGAATATGTGAGTTACACTTGATCAGAGAAAGACGAAAAATGAAGAATAAAAGTACTGAAATGAAGGTAGAAAGAAATACTAGGTAGCTACGCTCTCAAGTAACTACACTGATACTCACTAACGTCAATATGAGTACTTATTCGCATCATATTAGAACTACACAAAAACTTCCGTCGGTAATTTAACCAAACTTTTGGTTGCGTAGGACGTGACTTCTTGTGGGAGAAAATTATGTATTGATATCCTGGGCGACGGATGGTGCAATATGCACCCCTCCTTGTGCAAGAGCTTTGCTGCAACCCGAGACTAGAGATTGATCGACAAGACCATCATATTAACGATTATGATAATCTAACATCGGCGATCCGGAGCAAACATGAATGAATCTAGAGATCAAGTAGTAATACCAATATCAAACTGTATATTATAGAACATTGATAAATTTTGTCATGACGAAAATGCAAGAAGAGACTCACTCAGGAGAGGAAGTTATAGTAAATACGCTAACCTCTGAACAGGTTAGCATGGTAGCCCTTATCTAATCTAATCTAATCTTGAATCTATTTTTCAAAAGTACTACTACACGTCCCGCGTCCAACGAATTTTTTGATTTGTCGGCGCGTCATATCCATATTCATTTCAAAGTCTCATCAGTTGTAGATACATTTATCTTCTTAGCTACTTAGCTTCTCAGTCCTAATGGTACAACTATTCTTGGACCATTTACTGAACCATCCCTCAGTCTATCAAGTGCTGCGTTGATGCCTTGTAACCCACCATGTGCGATCTCAATTTCAGGAGTCGCTATTCTATTTTGCTCGAATAGTCTTTCCAACCATATCATTAATCCTTCACCGATGTTTGGTGCTTCATGAAATGTCTTGATAGGAACGGAATGATATAGCACTCCTGGAGTTGGTTCCTTTGGCAACCCGGTCAAGCCAACAAGATGCGCCCTTTTCCCTTCTAGTCCGCTATCTGAACGCATGGTTTGTGCAAGAAGGGCAGTACTTTCTTTCCCTCTCGTATCAAGTCCAAAGCGGAGTTTTCCCTTTGTGATACCTTTGACGATGGATATCGCCCTTTCAGTGTCAAAACGATCCACCAAGAGATCTGCACCATGTTTCAACATACGTTCACCACTTCGAGCAACGTCTATTACTGCAATAACTCTGAGTCCTGCCAGTTTCGCAAGTTGGACTGCGCAACACCCAGTAGCAGAAGAACCTTACAACCGTTAGCATTTATCAAAAGCTTTACAGAGATTAACTTACCTCCCCAAATCGCTATCCAGTCCCCTGGTTTAGGCCTCTCATCCTCTCGGATACTATCAAAGCATTCTGCTCTGACATCATGTGGAATAGAATCTCTAGTTATGGAGCGGATTGCCTGGAAAAGATCTGGCCCTTGAATTTCACCCTCGCCATTGGCAAAATTTACTCCTAAACATATGCCTAACCCAAGGGCAGCGGCAACAAAGGCAACGCCAAGCGGTGCAGCATCGATTGGACTGACGGTGCTTGGAAGCCTGCAAGCATTGAAGTCTGAAACGATTGCATATTGTTGATATGCAGCTTTCCGAGAATCTCGATAATCAGTGGAGATTCCCATAACCTAGAATTGTTAGCAGTTACTTTACCCAGCATTCATAAACTCTTACAGTATCTCCAGGTTTGAATCTCGAATTTGCTTGAGATAATTTTACCACCTTTCCAGCAAAATCTCGGCCACTTATACAGGGGAGAGAAGGCAGTCCAAAGCCAAAGTCGCTATTATGAATGGTTAATTAAATGATATCATTTGCTATCGATACACGAAATAATACTTACGGAGCTTTCCAATCGATTGGATTCAAACCAATAACCTCCACTGCAACAAGCATTTCTCTATCATCCCCTAAGGAAGGTATTGGTTGCTCTACTGCATGGGTATATCTTTGCTTTGCGCCATGCAAGAGTAAGACTTCTTGATGCGATACATTGTCTAGGTTCGAATTATGAAACGAATCAGATTCCAGGCGGGGAACTTCTGTCTTGTGGTGCAAATAGATACCCTCGGGCTCACTTTCTGGTTCCGGCCAATTGTGAAAGACCTTCTGATACCCATGGGACTCCGGAGTCTTTGGGGGCGTTATTGCCTGATTAACAGATGTCGGTACATATGTTTGTGTTGAAGTCATTTTCTTTTTCAAAGAATGGAAGTTTGTTGAATTGTTTCCTGCTCAATCCAATCGTTCAAAGGTCGACAAAGTTGAGTATATCGATGATTTCAGTCTCACTTGAATCATCTTCTAATTTCGTTCTAGTTCCTTGTGAATTCGGAATAATGGGTATATTGTCACGCAATATTTAAGTTCGTTTCTTGCCAATCGCTATCAAAACCGAGGCTTGAGATTCGTTCACTCCAAACATCATAGCCAATCTTCGTTATTGCTATGTACATGATCTCCCTTATCATAATGTGTATGAATATGCGGAGGTTATGGCGTGACGCACTAAATACCTCGAATTGTGGGTCTCCCCGTGATGTTCAAACACGGCAGATTGGACCTACCTAGAGCTGGAAAAGGCATCTTATCTTATCAAACTCGAATTCCTGTGATTACTTTGAGTAATTTGTTGAAGAGTGTTTACTCATTTGTCGCTTTGGCTAGAATATATCTTCACTACAGACGAAACAATCATTTCCAAAAACCGTGCGACACGAAAATTTAACCCGCAGGAGGACCATGCCGGTATAACAGAAAAGCCTACCTACCTACTCTTGTAATTAATAAGAAAAAACAACTCGAGACCTCCCTATATATATACCTCGTACTCTTTTTCTTACAAAGTAAGACGAAGTTTGCTCGCACAACTTAACCACACTTAGACCTCGAAAACTGTCGAACGGATAATTCGCAAATCCGGAAGTGCTGCAAGTTCTTTATCGTTTCCCTCAACTGGACAGCACACCTTGTGATGTCATCGTTGATGTTGAGTACCCTTGGATATCAAGATTTTGATGTTTACTTTGATCATACGTACTACGCAGATCGTGTTCTCCATGAAAGCTGCTATACTTGGTATAACATCGGTGAGTTCAGTAGACTACCATGTTGAAGAACATTTCACCTGCTTCTACCACAATAGAGATAAAGACAACAATTGTTGGGTATATCTGATTTGAATGGCCGTCTTTTTTCTTGTTCACATTTTTGTGTTCATTCCCATGTCATTGCTTTTTCTGCGACAATTCCAAGCTCATCCATTGTCCCTTCATTTCTCAGTTGTTTCATTCTTTATTATGAGCTTTGCAGCCAGATTTGTACACGGAGATGACTTCTTCGTTGATACCGATTGCACACGTCGCACATACTTTATGCGTGCAATGGGCAAGTCGATCGTGCATTCAATTATTGATGGTATTTTCTTTCTGGAAATTTCAGCTTGTTCTGGGGTGGAAAGCTACACAGCATTGTTGTAATTTCCTTCGCCCTATCCTTCCAACAACAAGTTATTCGTTGGCATATTATAGGCAGGTATTTTGTCCCTCGGTGAAGACCAATCGACATGACAAGGTAAACAGATAATTTCTGTAGCATCTTTCCTCGAAGCAATGGTCTATTCTTTTGAGCATAACTTATTCTTAAATAATAGGTCTACAATGACAGACAACCCCCCTTTTCACGATCTTGTTCTAGCATTTACACCGCTGCGAAGAGTTCAATGACTGCCGAGGCACATTGCAAAGTTGATAGATTGAATAGAACATTGCCGCTCAAGTGAGTAATTGGCGATGATGCATTATTACCAGTTGTTATTCTAGAAGTGTTCCCAAGTTTTGGATTGTCGGCATACGATTACCTAGGTATGAGAAACATCATTGGAGAATCGGACAATAGGGAAATTGAGCCTTTCAATGCCAGACACACTAGTGGTAGATGAAGTGGAGAATGCTCGGCACTTTGGCTCAAGCTTCATTGTTGCTTCTATTTTCATGGATTGGGAACCCATAAGGTTGCAGGACGACGGCTTTAATTGACCAAATAGTATTTCCTTCGCCAATACGCTCACGTGAAGTAACATATTGGCCAGAAAAATAGTAGTCGAGGGTGGGAAACCTTATTATTCACAAGGGTTTGCCCCGCGACCTTACTGAGAATGTCACCAAAATAAATTGAATACTCGCTAAAAGATTCGCCGTCGGTACTTGAAACAGAAACATGGGGTCTGGTGGGCCCGAAATAGCCAAGAACAATGTATCCAGGGCTCCAAGTGGTACAAAGATGTTTATGTCTGACAACCTCTCGAAGTGTAAATACGGTATTGCAATTAGATGTTGCCGATATATAAGTATCGCCAACTTCACTCCTTTCCCAACTCTTCATTCCACAAAATCGCCACAGTCTTTCATTCCGTGCCCTTAACCACCAGCAAATCTTTCCACTCATTTGAATAGTCACTCATTAATTCTTCACCAAACATGTATACCTCGACCATCCTCGCTACCGCTCTTGCAGCTGCCGTCCAAGCTGCACCAGCTTTACTCCGCCGCGACAGCTGGGGAGGTGCACTTTCTCTTGGTCCTACCACCTCTCACATTCTCCATTCCACCACTACTCTCATTCCGGGAACCGCACCTTCCACTCAAAATGGTGAGCTTTTCCTCTGGCCGGGCATGTCTAACGGTACTGGCGATCTCATTCAAACAACTCTCGAATCCTGGCCTTCCAACGACTGGTGTGATGCCACTACGGGCCAATGGTGTGCCCGCGCTTCTCTATTCGGCTGGTTCGGACAACTCGATGGTGTCGGAGCTGCAGTTTCTGGAACCGATCAGGTTTTGATTGATTATGGATACAACGCTACCTCTGGTAACTGGACACAAACTGTCACGAATGGACAAACCGGCGCAGAACTAAGTTACTTCTCTTATCCTTCGGGCCTTATGACGGGATGGGGAACCGGCACAGAGTGCAATGACGATTGCACGGGTACAGTGGCCAAGCAACAATATGTCAACACGACTATCACGCTTGCAACTGCGGATCCAAACTTCGGAGCTACTTTGGGAGTTAGTCAGGGAACTACATACACCGGTCTTACGAGCGAGCAGGGAGGTTTGATCTGGAAGATTGCTGAGATCAATGTTCCTTCTATGTCTTAAGTTGTGAAGCGCTATGTCTTTGTGGAAATGGGGATATGGAGAAGAAAAGGGAGGGATTAGTAGGAGTTTGATTCTTGTATTTATTTGATGGTAGCAAGGCCATTGGGAATGATTGTACATACCTTTTGATTAAAACGGATAAGTGGGACACATCTACCTTTCCCAAAACAACCATTCATTTGTGAACTTAAGTAATGTCTTCAGCAACCATATCTACACTTTTTTTAGGCCCTGATAAATGCACCTGCCATTTTCAATCACCTCTAGGCATAATTCTCACCGGCACTTCAAACCTCAGCGTTGGTATGGTTGATGTCATTGTAATATCTTCCGAGCCTCCGCCCACATGCCATCTATAGCTAGCAACTTCAAATCAAAGCGAAGCAACCAGAGGGCCGTAAAAGCCATACTCTCAGTACTAACAAAGTGAAAGCCTGGACAAAGCCCAGCCAGAGAGAACAAAACGCTACTGGATTTCTGCGTATTTCGCCAGGCTTTTGTAGACATCGTCGGTGGTCAAAAGTATTCGCAGTTGAACTCCACACTGATATTTCGTTGTGGTGAACTAGGAAAATCGTCATCACGGTGATGTTGTTCAAGAGATTTAGGCTGTCGAATAGTATGAATTTCATTACCACTCGAGCAGATATACCAATGTGCACATCGCGTCAAGTTTTCTGCCGTGTCGAGAGGATCGGAATTGCAGTTTGAACTTTAGCTAGATTAAAAGTGCAAACTTCACTGTCGAAACCATGCATCAGCTATTCAAGCTCTTTCTGAAAATTCTCGAAAATTATAAGGTCAAAAAATACGGGATAGATCATCCAGAATGCGGCACTGACGATAGTATGTGTAGAAGTCATGATGATATGTCAAATTCGATCAACGCGGTTTGTAAATCGATGAGTAAATCAGCATACCCCATCCTCTAACAACGAAGGACAAAATTGGTTGTCGATATGAAGGTGCAGGTAATAATGACCAAAAAGAAACTGAGACGTTACTAAGAATGGTGACAAAGCCAATGATGAATATTCCAAGAACAAATATGCATCAAAATGAGACTTATGAAGATATCGGTTCAGGGAAGAAAAAGAGGATAGTATATACAATGAGAAGAGACTTGCAAGCTTAACTACCTTTAGGAATTGCTGGAGAGTGTAGTGAATGGACCTCAAAGTACAATTCCTGTTTAGAAGCATCCTAAATTCAAATTTGTGAGGATTGTTTCTGGTAATTAGAAGCAATTAAAAATGGGTGGACCAGCTGCTTCACAATTCCCATAATTATTGTGTGAACGGACTGCGCCGCAATGATATCACTCACGTAGGTAGAAGTTGAACTATTCATCCACGTTCCATCCGACTACGGATGTGAATTCGATTGTTCCCCTCAAGAACGGGCAAACGGTGAAACGATGAGACATATGTGTTAGGAACTCAGGATTGATAATTACTATATAGTAAAGATAGGCGTATTTAGGACTCGTTGTATGTTATTATGCATACTGTCAGCGGGCCAATCTACCTATTTGACGGAGTGTGTGCATTTCCGTCGCCTATCTCTTCTGACCGAAACCGTTGATGAAAACTTCGAGTTTTCCTATGAAGGTCGATCAAAATGGTTTTTCTTCAACCATATCAAGTTGTCTACTCAGGCACGCCATTTCTTCTCTCGGCCGAATTTTTTTTTTCAAAACCTTCCACGTTATCTCTGGCTGAATTACAGCATAACAACGCCCACTCCACTGCCCGCATCATGAATTCTATTCAACTTATCCACGCCACCTGCGATATTGTTCGCCTTGTAGTTGTACAAATAATAATGTAACTGGCCATCGCCGGCTCCGAATTTCTGCTGTTCTAAGAACAAAGTGTTATCCATAAGCGTCAACGCGTTAAAGACATCAAATTTATATTTCTTGGCAATAATAAGTGCGTCATGAACGAGCTCATTGAGACGTTTGCCGAGATCAGCTCTAGATGCTGCTGGATCAAGAGCAAGGGCTGAGGCATAATAAAATAGATAAGCGGCGCGAACGTTAGTGTGCTTGGGGTTGCCAATGACGGATGATTCGAGGCAATAGAAAGAAAAGAAATCAGTGAGTTTCTTCGTCGTGGGGTCCTAGAGTATATATTAGTTTGTAGTGCAATGAGAACCAAATGCTAGAAAATTACCTCAACGACATAACACCAGATGACTTGTTCAGCAGGGGTCTCAATCTTGTTGAACAGCCAATGTTCTATCTCCTCCCGAGTGAAAACTGGCGCCATATCAAATTTCGCCAGGTAATTTTTGCAAAGTTCCAGGACACCCTCAATGTCTTTGGCTTCCATAGGTCTCAATCCTTTAGTGGATGTGTTGGATGGTAGAGCAAATTTACGGACTTGTCGATCTGGCGTACTCCCAGGAGGCAGTGGACTGAATTTGACCTCGTGTAACTTCTTCCAATCCAACGATCGATGGTAATATCTACATGTACTGACTGGTTTCGGTAAAACCACACCAGCAGTGTATATTGCCTGCCATGTTCCTTCCAGGTTACATCTACGTGTGATCTCTTTGATGAGAACGGGCGCTAATCTCTTCGCTCGCAGCTTCTTGTGGATACAGAGGAAGTTGACCTCAGAGGCTTTAAGAGTCTTATTTCGTACTCGAAGTGCGACTGGAATAGCTGATATAAAGGCTACTAGCTTTCCAGATACGGTAGCTCGAACACCAACGTGCCATTCCTTACTCCAACCTGGTGACATAAGTGCCCTAAATTGTTAGTAAAAGCCGTTCCAAAAATTACATTTATGTCTTACCATCTGAGGAATGACTTTGAGTAGTTGAATCGAAACATAGCCTCATCATCTTCAACATAGTGGCCGTATAATAAATCAAAGACTTCTTGCAAAGCCTCGTCACTTGTCATATCCATTGTAACCCAATGGAATCCAGCTACCAATGGACCTGGTTCTTTAGGAACTTGTTCCACATCAATAATCTTGAATGGGCCCTCTTCAATGATTTTAGAGTTTTCCCCAAATTTAGGAACGGGTTGCGTTTGCCAAAACTTGTATGCGCCCATTTCCTTAACGTTCTTTCCACTCGAGGCCAATCCAGTCATTATATCTTCCAAGCTAAGCTTTCGCACAGCTTCTGTAGCTTGCTTCGAAGAAAGCTCGCCATCTACAGCACCAAGTTGTTGTGCGAGTGCAGGGTTTAATGCGAGGATATCTTGGATTTGAGATTTGCTAAGACCGGCGACAGCTTTTGAGAGGTCTTCTCTGGTAGGTTTTTCGCTTGGTCCATCTGAGGAAGATCCCACTCCTAACGCTGCCTTTACCTTCTTTCGCTTTGACTTCTTCTTTTTACCAGTAGCTGGTGTGCCAGTTGCGCCGGTGGTTGTTTCGTCATCGTCTTCTTCATTTTCGGATTCGACTTGTGCTTGGGTTGAGGAAGATTCTTCAGGGGTATTTTCAGATGCAATTTCTTTGCCCTTAGGCTCGAGGGGTGTAGAATCTGCCATTTTTTTTGGTTAATGTATAGAAAGAAATAGGGATGTAATACTGGATAGGGATGTAAGGTGTTCTTAAATTTGGAAGTTGGAAGCTAGTTGGGCGGGGCGGGGTTATGACGCTAAATTTTTGAATCAAGACAAAAAGCCCGACGAGTCCAAAATGGGCAATTCAAATGCACTAAGTACTAAAGGGGAAGCGGTAAAGCGATCTTATATTTTACCGTATCTACTCAGTTCACGTGGGCTCTGGGCACACCTATCTAGGTATATGTAGATAGGCATTATATATACTATTGCTGTATTATATACCCAATACGTAAAGAAATAAACTGTTGTGCAAAGTGAGTATTAAAAGTAATTTATTAGTGTCATGTCCAAAAATGAAAATCATATATTTGTTCTCTTGACTCCTTCTATTTTATAACTAGGTGGGTACTTATATATACAGCAAATTTATATATACAAATGGCACTCAAATGGTAAATTTTTCGTACCTTGATCACCAATGGCCTTCTCATCATGGTATTACCCCTCCATTGTCAAGACCGAATGCTTTAAACTATAACATCGGGAAGTCAGTAATGGCCTGCTTTCAATATGCAAAAGGGCTATGGATCGAATGAGGAGAGTGAATGAAGCTTCCAAACAGAGCCAGACTCTTAGAAAGGGGTCTTGAGGATACCATGTAAGGAATCTGTTCAGAAAGTGAAGAGGGATATCATAAACATTAGAAAGTTGTGAAGCGCAAAAGGAAAAGGACTGATTAAGCTTACAACTGCTAGGGATAGAGGCGCGTAGGTGAGGACCGTACTATGAGCTAGAATCCAGTTAGCAAGAACATAAAATTACTTCCCCGATGGTCTATGATTACTTACCTCCATGCGCGACTATTTCTTGTCGAATGATCTTATCACTTCCAGTCTTCCAAGTCGAAATGAAAGCACCATCACCCATATCAATGGTATTCCGCGCTTTCATCTTCTCCAACAAGTCCATGCCTATCCCACTTTCCATAGTACCATTTGCTGCTGCTGCAAATAACCCTTGTGAATGATACCATGGAATCTCATAATCATCTAAAGCATGAACAATAAATAATCGCACCCGCTTACTAATTTTCACAAAATTCGTAAGGCGTGAGGTGGAGGGCCATTTGTCGTTCACATAGCTGATGAATAGTTTCTGCAGTGCAGGGTATGGACGCAACGGTGACAGCACCGGTATCCAGCCGGCGATGGAGTAACTGGTCAGTAAATTTGAAACATCTGTAAATCCGGCGACAAGTACAACGCCCGCAAATTCAGTTTTTTGCACGGCAAAATGCTCTATGACGCCACAAGCAACTGCTGTTCCTAAACTCTGACCCAGAATCACAATCCGAGATGACGGAATTTTGGCAATGTTCATCGCCCAGTCTACTGCCGAGATACCATCTAAGATGAGTCCTTCCTCGGTAGGGAAACCAGTTGAGCGGCCAAATCCACGATAATCAATGGCTAAAATGTGAATATCTGAGGTACTTCCGTCAGGCATCGCCCGATATGAAGCTGTTCGTTCTCCCTGAGCCACGTTTCCAAATGTCTGTCTTACAATCAGCTGATAGGCTCATATATCAGAAAGAAAACCATTCATACCCCGTGAACTTTCATCGTTAGCACATAGAAGAGAGATGATTTGGACAAGACTTACAATTGATAATAAGCCGAGCGTTTGGGTCATCTCTCAATAGTTCGAATCCCTTCCTGTGACTTATATCATTTACGAACCCCGAAGGTTGCTTCAATATTTCCGATTCGTGCTTAGCATAAAGGCCCAGGGGCATTATATGCCAAGCGTAGATAGTCTCCCCATCCACAGTACTGAAATTGAATGGCGATACCTGATTCTCTATCATAAAATTCAGCAATGGAGGATACGTATGTGGCCAATACTACTGACTAGCGAAGCCAAACTTTTCTGGCTTATCTATGTCTGTTGCCCAGGCCTGTGGCAGATGTAACTTGTGCACGTACATAACACTTGAAGTATGAGCAAAAGGGCATATACATTATTGAATTGGGATGTGCGACTTACTGTCTTTGCAGCCATGGATTTGTCAAGGCAAGCAATGCTAAAGCATAGAACGAAATTCCAAGAAAAAGAGTCAGGTATGCTTTCTTGAAGATAGGCGCCAGGGGGGCCATGCTGTGAAAGAAAAAGGCTT
>PQXJ01000675.1:0-14275 GCA_004786225.1 Botryotinia narcissicola | reverse complement strand
ATTGTTTCTTAGTATTTGTTTTTATTTTCTCAATTAGATTATATTTAATATTATAAATTAAAAAGTTATCTGTTAGGCCCTTATTTTTTAGTTGTCCTATATAGTCTTGGACTGAAGATGGACGTTAATAAAATCAATCAATCAATCAATCACGAATTCTATGATTGATAAAGTCGATAGGTCTCAAGTTCCATACTATCTGCTTTACTGTGCACAGAGATGGCTTCAGCTTGTATTAGATCTGATAGTTGCCGCTCTGGCCGTTGTCGTTGTGACATTGGCAGTGAAGTTGCGCAGCTCCACTACTCCTGGCTCTCTCGGACTTTCATTGAATAATGTCTTGAGCTTCAACGAGACTTTAACTCTCCTACTACAGTACTGGACACAGTTAGAAGTATCTCTGGGAGCTATATCAAGGATTCGCGAGTTTTCTGACCAAACGCCACTGGAGCCAGCGCCAGATTCTCCCGCTGTGCTCACAGATACGTGGCCAGAATATGGAGGAATCGAGATTTGTGATCTAAATGCCAGATACACCGGAGCAAACTTGGCTTTGAGCAATTTCACAATATCCATTCGGCCGGGAGAGAAAATTGGGCTATGTGGCCGAAGTGGAAGCGGGAAAAGTTCGCTACTATCAATTTTGTTGCGCCTATTAGAGCCATTAAATGGCTCCATAATCATTGACTGCGTTGATCTCACCTGTATTTACCACAAGACTATCCGCGAACGCCTACTTTCTATTCCGCAAGATTCATTTTTACTGCAAAATACTATCCGCTTCAATCTGGACCCCCAGGCGGAGTACAATGACACACAGATGATCACGGCTCTTTCAAAGGTCTCATTATGGCCGGTGATAGAGAAACGAGGAGGCTTGGACGCAAAAGTCACCTCGAATTCTCTATCTCAGGGCCAGAAACAGCTCCTCAGTCTAGCTAGAGCGATAATTGGAAAGGAAAAAAGAAAAATCAATAGTAAGGGCCAGGTCTTAGGAGGTATACTCTTGCTCGATGAAGCAACAAGCAATATCGATACGACTACAGACTCAATAATACAGCGCGTTATCCGTGATGAGTTTTCTGTGTACACAATACTGGTCGTGGCACACCGGCTCGACACAATTCTTGACAGCGATCGTATTGCCGTGCTTGATTCAGGCAAGGTCGTCGAGTTCGATTCCCCTGAAACACTTCTCTCGAAGGATTCGGCATTCTCAGCGTTATACAATGCTCGCAATATGAAGGAGCTTTAAGGCGTCGGCAGGAAATAGAGCCTAAACTAGCATCTCTAACTGTATAGATAGTAGTAGTAAAGCTATTTTGATTGTGATTACCCAACTGTCTCTCTCGTGTAATTTGGACCTCTTACTACTTTCACAATTTCCAGAATTCTAGATAACATCACTCAAATCGAAAAACTCCGCGGATGGTAAGCTGCTACACTGCAACCTCGATGTATCTCCTAATGGAAGCTCTTGACGACTAACATTACTGCTTTTAGACTGCTCCATATTCGCTATGGCTGACTGGTGTCTCCTCAGGCGACTCAAGATAAAGTATGCAGAGCTAAACGCTAAGGAAGTTACACCGTATACGAACAAAACATACGCTACTGCCGGCATCTTGCCGCTTGATAAAAGCCGCATCTGCTCTTTGTTGGTCCCCATAAAGAGAAATCCGCTAGCCGTAAGGAACTACTGATGAGTCAGCTAGAAGTACTCGACGTGGTAGCATCACACTAACATATGACGTTAATAGACGAGAGAACTTTGCCAATCTGTGATGTGGATATTTTGTACTGACAGATGGGTCTGTGAACATGTCGGCTATCAGATTTGTTACTCCTGCAATTTGTATCGAGAACCCTAAAGCCCCATATAACACCATGGAGGAATCGTGGGCTCGATCAGCAGTGATATACCAACCATTTACAAAGAGCAGAATTCCGATTATGTATTTCCGTAAAAATCTGCTTTTCGAAGTTTGATCTAGGTAGATAGCAAGAGCGATTGCGAAAAGCCAAATGAGGCCGATGCTGATAATGTCTAGGAATGATCGTCTGGTTGAAGCTCCATAAAACCAGTCCACGAGCAATATCATGTTACTGCTCGCTATAATCAAGGCTGGTTGAAGTGCATAAATACTGCTAGAATGTGACGCCAGCCCACAACAGTTGTCTTCTTGAAAGACGAGCAGCAAAAGCCCCACACCAATTATGGCATTGCCAGACCCTATTCGGGCTACGCACTGCCCAGTATTGCTACCATGGCAAATTCCAGCCGCAGTAAAGCCACCAAGTACTACCTGTATCCATGACAAAATCGGCATAGCGATACCGAAAACTGCATGCGCCCCAAGCACAAAAGTACGGATTTGAGCCCAACACTTGTGTTTAAGATGTAATTTCAAGTAGAGACCGCAAATTACCTGCGCTAAAAGCCAGGTCACCAACAGATTGGCAAATCGGCTATGTGCGTTCGGTCTGAATTCCCGACCTCCATGTGCGTGGCCCAATAAATGCCCTGTAATAGCAAGAACAAGACCTCCAGTCTGAACTGGAACATGCCAGCGAGATCTGATGATCTAGCTAAACATTAGCTTTTAAAGCCTGACAGGGAAAATGGTGAAGTTGGCTTACTCCCAGAACAATACCCATAGGAAATATGAACATCCAGGTTACAGTCTGTAATAGGATATGCAGCCAGAGTTTTATGTCCTAGTAACGTTAATACCTGGGCAAGTCTTGTTTCCGAACTATAAGATCATACAATGGGATCCTCCGAGACATATTCCCCCGGTGGAATATTATGAGTCTGATGTTCGTGAGAGTACGCCAATCTCACACAACAGAGAATAATCAGATTTTTTTTGATAAAGGCATGATCCAACGTAGTGAAGCTCACTATGAATTGACGTGAATATATTTTCGAGGTTGGCGACAAAGGAGCGATAATGAAGAAACTAGCCGCGCTCCTTTCATTCTCTGTCTCTTGCCATTTAAATTACGAGACGATGTGCTATCTGAAAATCCTTGTGGGTTTCGGATATTGGTACATGCACGGAATTGTTTACCTAGCTTACACACTAAAACTTGGTTATACCGAAACAAAAAATTCGACTATTCAGATTCGGTATAAAGATGATTCCATTTTCAACAAAAACCATGTGATAAGGCTTTGTCGATCAATTTCACCACTAAATTTACCGGATTCGATGAAAAAATCCGATTTTCCCTAAACCCCTGATATTTCTATATAAAAAGTTGTGAAATCAAGAAATTATTCCGGTATATTCAAGTCCGTTATAGCCAAGTTTTGTTGTAGGTACATACATACTGGGGATATTGGCAATTTCGGAAATACAGCTTTACCGTTCGGAAATGCAGGTCACAACTCCCCTCGGGTCAGGTTCCCTTCTGATTTTGATGTCCACAGAAAAACAATATGTAATTTATTTCGCTCTCGCCATCACTCTTTCCAGTCATCAACGTTCAACTTTCATCTTTAGGTCACCTCAGTCACACTGCCTTGCCAATGTCTCATCTGATTAATCCCTCTAAGCAAACATACACCCCTTTGAAAGCCAACGATGAATCAAGGTTGAGTTCTGAAGAGCAGGACTTGCCTCTCATAAGAAGCTATTCGGAAATGGCAAAGTCTGTTTTTTCAACAAAAGCAAATGCGGCTGCAGTCATTGCCCATGCCGTCATAAACTTCGCATGGACCCTATCATTGCTAGTAGTGACCATTCTTCTACTTTCTAGACAAGTCAAAGAACCATTTCGAGAATGGCATGAAACGGATATAGGTTGGCCAGCTTTTTCCAACTATACAGATTGAGCGACATCTTTGCTAATGTGCCAGTACATAGAATCTGCACGACCATACATCACACGAACACCCGTAAAGTTCACCACTGGGCTATACTGGAACGAAACGACGAGCAATGCCACTTTTAGTGTCTGGAATGAGGATGAGCCAATTTATGTGGGTCCTAGGACGCCAGCTCTAGATGCTGCATGGGATGAAATTACATTGCGTATGTATAAACCCATGATTCACCTCACATAAAGAATCGTTACTGAGTGATAAAAGCTCTCGACTTGTGGATCACAGAAGAGGAGGCCCAAGGCATCCTGGCTATTCCTCAGGGCATGTATCAGGATCCCAAAACAGGCAATCATCAAATCATGTATGAGGCAAATCAACCTGATCTGTTCCTCGCGCAGAACTGATAATTATATTGTTCTAGAATAGAAAGCATTCATACTCTTCACTGCCTGGTACTCCGTACCACAAATCTCTATTCATTCTAGCAGAAGCTGATCAGGTCTGTAGAACATGCTCCGCCAACGTATTTATCTCCACGACTACCCTGAAATGGATACCCCACGGTTACCAAATCATATCGGTAAGTCATAGCACACCTGCCATACTTATAGCTACTTAGTTTGCTGACACTGGCACTTGAAGATCACTGTATCGAAGCGCTGCGCATGAATCTGATGTGCACAGCAGATATGACACCATCCCCGATTTGGTACTCTCCTTCCATCGACAAATTGGAGTCCAACTTTGAGGTTGTTCACTCGTGTCGCAACTTCCAGCCTCTATTGAAGTGGGCGAGGAGAAGGAGCGTTCATACGAAATATGACGACTAAGGAATGGGAGAAAATACTGTTGAGGGAGCGTACTGTACCTAAATGTGGTCTGGGAGCAGGATAAGACTGGATGGGCCCGCCTTAAAGGAAGACGCGGTTTCATTACACTCGACTTTATACAAAAAAACCTGTAGATTTTATCAACTTTGACAATGAAAACGGTTAAGGATTATTCAAACTGTCGAATCAAAAGCGACCGTTACGGAACCGTCACAGCTTGGCGATTGCGTTCTTGAAAACTGACTGGCTGATTGAAACCAATAGATGGTGATGATAAGTAGCAATGGTAATGATATCCTTGAAATGAACCTTTCACTTCGAAGTTCTGATGGCATTATTTATAAAAGTTATTATTGCCTCAGGCTCAAGAATTGGTAAATTGCCCCTGACCATGTTATAGATATATTTACCTAAATTTTAAGTATCAACATTTGAGGGCAATGTATCTTCTAAGTAAGCAATAACAACTTTCCTGAATACAATAAATGATTCTACTTGCACACTTTGACAAGTATTTTACACTGTTCGCCTTCAAATCCCGTGAACTCCGCTGTTTCGCATTCACCATCCCATGAAACCATAACCAAGTTATCTAGTTTCTTCGATCAGCCATTGCAATTCTATTCACTTTGTCAAGTCGCCACTCTGATACCCTTAGTAACGTTGACCTTGCGAGTCATTTCCCACAGCAAATCCTTCTCAAGAAAAGACAAACTTGGAGGGCAAAAGCTCAACACCTGCACGTGTTGACCTTTACAACTCCTCTTTCTCGAAAATCTATTTCGCGATAGTACGAAACGACGATTCTGGAGAAGCGCAATGAAGGCTATAATTGCACGAAACGCAAAAACGGCCGCGGAGGATCCAGATTAGATCCAACATCTACCGCTTCCCATCACCCATTTATGGGTGGGAATGCAAATTACAAAATCTTCTTTCAACCTACTGAACAACAATATTGAGTCATCCTTTCTATTTTTATATTTTTTTCGCGATGGAGTCTGATATTTGGTAAGAGGAAGAGGATAAAACGCCTAATCGTGATGTTTCTTCTCCGGTTGGTTTTTTGATGGTCGCATTATCGGATCGCACGCTCTACGACACCTCTATTGTTATGAAACGGAGGACTTTACCATCATTTACGATAACTCGCGGCAAAACTATCTCTCAAGCCCAGTGAGAATCGATGCGCGATTCTTTGTTTCAAATTTTTTCGATATATATTTGTGGTGAGGGGGTTCCTGCCCTAACATTACCTTCACACACAAAGCAGATTATCACCGCCCAACTTCGATCTTCGTATGCTTTGGCCAGGCATGATGATTCACATTTAATGGCAAGATTTAATATCCGGCTAGGATAGAGGTAAGGCGGTGTATTCAGTACCTCTGGGCTGGTTATATTGGAGGTGGAGAATCTTACAACTTCACAAACGGCAAGGTTTGAAGTAGGAATCGGGGAACGAGAAGCATGAGCGCAATATTTTGACCGGCATCATTAGCCTCTACATGACATAGGTGTGGAGGCGGGTATGATCCCCAATATTAATTGTCGCATTCCCCTAGTGACTACCATCACTATTTACTTGTATGCTAGCATTTGGTTAACATCACTAAATTACCCAACTGACTGCTAGGGGCTTGATAGAGCCCCTAGCAGTCCTACATATTCTTGGATTGACAAAGGACGTAGATAAATCAATCAATAAAGAAAGGGCGAGGGAGAGAGATTTGGTTTGCACGAGATTTCTCTAGAATTACTAACTGGGTACATACATAGCAGACTTTAGAAATTGTTGGCTGTTCTTCCCATTGTTAGTCAACTCGAATCCGACCAAACGCACTTCTATACTCAAAGATCGCCGAACACCGACTCAACTGTGTCTCCAGGCTTGTGATCCCACATACGTGCCGCGCTTTGCTCGGTATCTTCGGCTATAGCCCACAAATGGCTAATGTCACGACACTGGTGTTGTTCCCCGGCCCCGTCGATGCCATGGCCAGTTATATAACCACTTATCTTGTTCGTCTTTATCCATGGTCGTTCAATAGTGCTATCGCCAACACACTGGAGCATCTGGTTTTAGTTAGCAAAGCCAATGCTTAGCGTTAACGGGGAATATATACTTCAGCAATATATGCCAAACAATGCCCGATATGTACAATATCCGCATCATCGCCATGACCATCAGACTTCTTTGCAATTTCGCGCTTGTGGTGTTGGTGTTCTCCATTGCTCAATCCCATCTGCGACTGAAATTCTCCACGCAGCATCTGCAAGCAATGTAGCCCATGAAACATGGAAATGCCCCATGGGATATCGAAGGTTTCATTGTATTGGAGCCAGATAAACCCGCCTTTCCTCGTTGTTAGTTTGTCCCAGGCCTGGTTACCTTCAATCCCGAGATCTTCTAATGGAGTCACATCTGGAAAGGTTCGTGGTTGGAAGTACGGATCGCGCGGAGACTCTACTCTTGAGCAGGTTCCATGGCGAATAGCCTGGAGTGTAGCTGTAAGTTCGCTTTGGAAAATCAGTACCATGCTCACAGAAACCACGAGCAAGACTGTCGCAATGCGGCATGGTGTGAATGGCGTTGCAACTTTCATAGTTGCTGTTATTCGAGTCAAGTTGATTTGAGATGTTGTCTCAAGTATGTGTATCACGGAGAGATTGCCCGAGACACTGCCGATACAGCAAAAGATAAAGAACAAGAAACAAGCGTGTGAGATGTTGCGATATACAACTACACCCTACTTTGGTAACATGTTGATCACATATTTTTCGTTTCCGAAGCGGGTCTATATCCGAGTATCTTCATGCAAATCCAATTCCGAAGAGATCATCTCCCATTTGCGAGCTTCCTAATCCCGCCGTTTCCGCTTTTAAATATCCTCGGAATTTTCACATGCAGAAAGGCCTCACGCTCTGTCGTTACTTGTCTTGTCCTTTCGGAGGGGCTATCCACAATTTGTGATAGTAAGAGCGATAAGACATCGGACCTCATGAAATTTTCCGTTCTCTAGGACGTATATATTCCGTCTAATAGCTCCTCAGTGACAAACATCAATCAAAGCTTTCTATCAATCAATCATCTTTGTTTCCCTCCCACAGCCACTACATCTCCAAACATTCCAGCATCAACATTCTTTCTTACTCTCATCATCACCACATCTTTAAAGACATCTCAGCGACATTCATCACTGTGATCATGCGTTATACACTATTCATGACTGCAATCGTTGCGGCCACCGCAGCCATCAGCGCACCTGTCGACAGCCCTGGCTACAAGCGTGATGTCGACAGTCCTATCTACAAGCGTGAGGTCGACAGTCCTGGCTACAAGCGTGATGTCGACAGCCCTGGTTACAAACGAGATGTTGACATCCCTGTCTACAAACGAGATGTTAACAGCCCTGGCTACAAGCGTAAGGTTGACAGCCCTAGCTACAATCATAAGGTTAATAGCCCTGGCTACAAGTGTGAGGTTGACAGCCCTGGCTACAAGCGTGAGGTTGACAGCCCTGGCTATAAGCGTGATGTCGACAGCCCTGGCTACAAACGTGAGGTCGACAGCCCTGGCTACAAGCGTGTGCTTGAATAAGTCTTTCGCCCGATATTTCGGAGAGCTGGAGATAAATCAATTTTTATAGTTGAACGCCTGGAATTTGATATGCTGTGCCATGCTTGGATTTCATCGATCTCTGTTCATATCCTTCTGCCTTCTCTGGTATAACAACTGTTTTGAAACCACTCATGGAATTCTATCCAGCCGAGCGCTAGATCTAAGGGAAACTGGGCTGGATATGTCGGGTGATGTGATTTTTGTCGCAGTGACGCTATCTGTTTCAGCGCTTTGTTGATGAAGTGGGGGATTTTTATGTTTCTGATATTTTATGTATGGAAAACCCTTTTTCCACGCCACTCTTTACATAGCGCTATGTCATGACATTTTCCTTACTCCATAATGTACTGAATGCGAGATTATATGAATCAATTTGCTGTTTTTAGTGGGCCTTCCATTAGTCTCAAACGTGCTGCCACTGACCAAGATTACATTGCATTTATCAAAGGGATGATTCGGAGCCTCAACATTCAAGTCTGCATTGCGTAGTTCTGAAATTATATGAAGTGACTCGTAATTGATTCTCTACTACGTTTCTAGAAGAGGTCTTACGAATCTCTGTTAGGAATACTTGTATAACTAGAAAGTTACAGAAAGCTCTTGACCCAAAAATTCGAACAGTCAACCAGTTCAATATATTATTGTTAGAAGTGGAGAACGTATTATATTATTGCGTGTATAATAAGTATGAGGAAGCTATGTTACAGAGAAGGTGTATGTACTAGCGAGAGGCTAGTAATAAACTCGGCAGGTGTTTTGCAACAACTGTAAATTGTGAGGGAGTTCAAAATGGACAAATGACCATGCAATGTAATATTGGTATTCTGAATGATTGTCGGGGAAACATCACTTGAAGGTTCACTTCGCATATGAATACAATCATCGCTTTATACTTACTTTAGATAGTTAGACAATGTATACTTCTTTGTATAACGCTATGATTGCCCAGTATTAAAGCTTGTTACTTTAGCCTTCCTTCTATTGGCTCTATTCTCCTACGTACCTTCTTGTGTTATTGGGACACACATATTCTCGATTCTACTTCTGTTACATGATAAAAATTTAATTAAGAAGGAGAGGCCATTGTAATTGATCAATTGGTTTACATATCACTGGAATTATGATGTAGGGACTCAAGCATTGATCTGGTGTCGGAATGGCCAGTCAATTGCACCTGCATGCATTACCGATACCGATACCGAAACAACGCATATCCGATGTATTGCATTTTTATCTGCACCAATAAAACACAATACACAGAACCGATGATTCCTTCCCTCACCTGTAATGATATCACAAAATTATCGAATAGGCATCTAAGCGCTTCCTAAATTTGAACCTTCACAAACTGACTTCATTTATCAGTTCCTCTACTTTTAGTAGCATTTACCTGGAGCTTATCTCTTTATTGCGTTTGCATTCCGCTTCCATTCCAGATCTATAGCTTTGAGATTAAATTCGGTACAGAATCTCTTCCGCTTGCAACTATTATGAGAAATTCTGAGGATGATGATATTCCGTCCACGGGATATGAGCTGTTGCTCCAGCGAGAAGACGCTACCAGCTTTACGGCAAAAAAATACACTAATGCGATATGTTTGTTTTTTCGCCATTGTTGCATTCTTAGTGTTTGTTTTCGTATCCACTATGACTGACGGTCTGGATGTGCAAATTTCCAAGTGTGAGCTTGCCCTTATAATCTTTTCAGTATGATCCGGCTCGGTAAGTTGACTATCCTAGGCGACGACCCAAAACTCCGCTTAGAATGGCGAATGCTATCTATCAAAACGAGAAAAAGGTATATTGCAGCCGTGCAATGTCTCGCACACAGTCCTTCACGTCTAGGGTTGAGCAGCTCTCGATACGATGATTTTGTTTACGCCCACTTAGGTATGTTCAACACATGTAAGTTAGCAGTAGTATCCTGAGCAAATGCTATTGTAACACTCACCATATAAGCACATGGGGTGGCCGCCTCTCTTCCCTGGCACCGGTGGTATATCCAGCAGTACGAAAATGCGTTGCGAAATGAATGCGGGTACGATGGGACCTTGGCGTGAGTTCATCATTATCAATTCTATTAGCATGATAATGAACAAAGCAAGATACTGGGATTGGACTTTGGATGCTGGCAACGCAACCAAATCACCCTTATGGTCAAACGAATCCGGCTTCGGTGGCAACGGGAGCTCTGTCGAACATTGCTTGGAGGATGGCCCGCTCGCTTCAATGAGACCAAAATATCCTGAGCCTCATTGTCTACGCCGAAACTTCCAGTTCGATATACAGGCTGCGCATTTTACAACACCCGTTATTGATGACCTTATTTCAAGTGCAAAGACCTACCATGAATTCCGACGCGGACTCGAGAGCGGCCCGCACAAATGGATTCATCTAGGTATTGGTGGGGAGATGCCAACGCCGGGATCGACGAACGGTCCGTATAACACACTTTTGTTCCTATTTTTCCATCTCAGAATTCCAGCTTTCACCTTCAAGTCTAATACGAAGTTTTCACTTTCCTAGACCCAATTTTCTTCCTGCACCACGCACAAATCGACAGATTGTGGTGGAAGTGGCAGCACCGCAAGCCCAATGGACGGCTCCGAGATTACGATGCTTTGGAGGAAGATCTAAAAAACAATAGTAAATCTGAGTCGAGTGACTCGGGAGCTTCGGGAGTATCTTTAAACGACCCGTTAAAGCTGTATGGTATTGGCGAGGATATAAAGGTTGAAGATGTGATGTCGACAGAGACTCCACTTTTATGCTATAAGTACCCTGCAGCATAATGGAATGTGCAGCAGTAGGCTCGGGTGCTCGTCTGTGTGAATAACCTCCACTCAAAGTACTTGAAACCAGATTGTTAAGTTCCTCTTATATTCCTTTTCTTTCACAGATTGTCAGTCGGGTGGTTGAGGGATGAAGCTCTTGGTAGTTTATCCAAGGTGACGCTGCTCTGATTCATGTGCATAGGCCACACAACAAATTTTGAAGGAAAATTTTCCTTTGCAATACGACCGTTTCTCGGTCGATCTAGATCAAACATATTAATCCAAATTGAATCCAGTTATCTCCAAGTGAATCCGACCAGTAGTTGTTGTGATACTGACGTTGGCGCTCCAAATGCGAAACTTGCACGAGAATTAGCGACAAAAATTTCACCCCCTTCATCCCTCCATTAATGAGTGAAAAGATTTCAATGACGAGGAATACCCAATCCAACTTTTCAGAAGTGATCTTAGGCACTCCATGCCAAAAATATCACCGAATAAATCCACGAAAGAGGCAATAGCCCTCTATCCATCCTGTCCAGTCCTACCTCCTCTCAGCCCTTTAACTTTCCAACCCAATGCAATACCATGGGCTCTGATGATTCATTCGAATCATCAATCGACTCCTCGCGCTCCAATTCAATAACAAACAAAGACGATAACTCATTCACTCCATCCAGTCACTCCAACTACCTCGACTCGATATTGACTACCTTATGAGTCAGAGAGCAAAACTTTACATGTCTAATCTCGGTACCGAAACCTGTGGTAGAGGAACCATTTTGCAATCCAGTTGGGACAATCGAGAGTTGGACGAGCAAGATCTCAGTAATAAGCTATTTGATTGGTGGCATTTTGAGCAATCAATTCTATGTCCTCGTCCTTTGACTGTTCCACAATATCACATCAATCATAGGGTCGTTTTCCTTTGCAATTCTGTTTCAAGTGCTGTTTTTCAGCAACAAACTATTAGTAAACGATATCTGTTTTTTTTTATAGTCTGATGAGCATTGAATGTTGTGATTAAGTTATAAAGAAAACAAATGGATCTTACTGCTATGAGCGTGTATGTTTCAATATCAAGGTTGAGATGTTCCAAAAGGTTATCTTTGATTTTGCTTATTACTAGTGGTCTTGTATTAGGTCCATAAGAATGACTTCCCACTTTCTTGTCCTTATTACCTCTATTTGAATCCTTCATTAGTCTTGAAGCAAGATCTTGTTCTGAGCTTAGTTCATATTTCTCTCTCTTTCTATACACTATTGTTCTAGGACTGGTTACTTGTTTAGAGTCCACTAATCCAAGATTTCTTGGCTCTTTTTTATTCGTGAGGAGAAGATTCCTATTTCTTGAAGTTTCTGTTTCGATGTTTTGTATCATTTTCTGTTTTTTCTCTAAACTATATTTATCATTAAGATTTTCTGGTAATTAGTTTGAAAGGATTTGATTCTCTGATTCAACTAAGCTTTCATTTTATTCTTGACTATATCAATTGTATCTCCTGGAGAATGATCAGAGATGCAAGATTCTTTGTGTTTTTCTTTATAAGATAATTTATGTAGTACATTGTTTCTTTCTAGATTCACTGGAACCACTATTGTTTATTAAGATCTGATTCCAATATTAGATCTATTCAATTGTAACCCTTTATTATCCACATCTCTTTCTTTGGTTTTGCACTTTTCCTTTAAATTCATTCTCCTATAATACTCAATAATTCGTAGAGAGTAATCACATTCTCAACACAATTTATACTTCTTGCAATTACTTTCGGAAAGATCTTTCCGGAGACCTCGAATTTGTAGCTCCATAGATTGCGTATGATTATTATATATATTAATGGCTTTACTAAGTTCACGCTTAATATTAACCGGCTCATTACGCTTGTTATCACTATATGAAGGGTTCTTTATATTCAATATTCCCTTCTTAATAACCACAAGACTGATAGCGGTATCTCTATTTAAGTATATTCAAATTAGCACTGGCATTGAAACAAACATTAAAGTCGAGAAGCTACCGAATCCAGCTTTGACGGTGACAGATTTAGCGATAATAAGCATCATACGGAGCCAGTCGGCAAACAAATCGGCAGACAAGTCTGGCGCCAAATCCTCTTTCAATGTTACACTCAGTATAATCTTGGGAAGTTGTTGCTCAATAGACAGGGGGATTGGCTCAGATAGCAGACCAGATTCTTAGCCGGGTTTAGTTATTTGCTTTTTTAAAGGCGAAATTGGACCCGCTGAGCCCAGTGATGGCAAAGGACTGAGTGTTGAAAAAATTGCAGGCCCCCCCAGTCTCACTGAAAGCTGTATGCTGTATAGCAACCTCAGGTTTTGAGTGAGAACAATGTGTAGCGGAGCTTTCTGCAATTCTCTCCTTTCGGGCATCTAGTTCTGAATTCGACAGAGTATTCTATTGTACAGCATAGCAGCGTTAGATCTCGGATATGAGCTCAACAAACGTAGTTCTATCGTTAGAGCATAGATATACGAATAGGGCCCAACGCCATTTGCAAAATCGTTGAAGCCGTAAGGGGCGATAAACTCTGTATTTTCATATCCAACATCTGTGTTTGCAGTCCTCGAGGAATAACAATCGAGTAAAAATAGGATGTTGGATTGTGCTTCTTTTAGTGAGTTTTGGATACCACCCCATTTTACCGTTATAACTAGAATCTCGAGGATTTGAATAACTACACATACAATTGTTAGCTTCGTATAGAGATAGTAGGGTATCCTGCCAAACACGGATCATAGTAGGAACTCAAGATATCTTATTAATTGAAATCCTTGAAAATCTAATATATTATTAATATATCTAGTAGTCTGATCTAGCAGTCTAGATCTGAAAGCTTTTAATATTTGAAGACCCTTCATTCAATTGGATGTTTCAAATTATTTAATTGTTCCATATGATTTGAGTATATATATGTGAACACAGTAAATAATATTATTTCAATGGCTATTGTAGTTAAGCCCGAAGCGAATGCGAAAGAGACTAGCTTTTTCTAGTAGATCTTATATAAGATCTAATATCCCTTGCAACTAGCTAGCTCTTTAGATAGAATATAATTAGATGATTAGGATTTATGTAAATCGTGGGTACTACATCTTCCGTATCCTTTTTATACAAACAATATAAAATCAAATGAAATTATTGTTTTAAATTAAAAATAATATAATATATATATCTTTTTAAATGTATTCAACC
>PQXJ01000674.1:0-14297 GCA_004786225.1 Botryotinia narcissicola | reverse complement strand
GTGTGAGGGATTTGTGAGGGGGTTGTGAGGGGTTTGATATTTTGAGGCGTGGATTTTGAACTTGGGTTGTGGAATTTGGAGAGGGAAGTTTTGAGAGAGGAGGGGGAGAGAGGAGAATTGGGAATTTGATGGAGGATGGAGGATTGGATGGAGGATGGAGGATTGGATGGAGTTGTAGGATACATAGATTTTCAAATAAGTGATATAGGGATATATAAATTTGAAGGTATTGAATTTGGCGATTATTTATCGATTTGGAGATTAGGGGTTTTGAGAGTGAGGAGGTTGTGAGATGGATGGATTTGAAGGTTAGGGGTTCGAAGATGGAGATTTAGATTAGGGATGGAAGAAATAGTCTTCTTGGGCTTTGTCTTATCGAAGAGTGTAAGAGTGTGGAAAGGTGAGGGGCTTAGGGTTATGGGTAGATAGGTAGGTAGCTATTTGTGAGAGGGAGGGATTAGGTGATTATGTGATTGTGTAATTGTTATTGAGTGTGGAATTTTACCTTTTGGAATTGGAATTGGAATTGGAATTGGAATTGGAATGGGAATGGGAATTGGAAGTGACGATGTTGTGGTATTATTATGGTTTTCACTTTTGGTACTTCTAGGGATTTCTAGATGAGATAGGTGTGATTTGTAAATGGTGTTTGTATATGTAGGTATGGAGTGTTGATTCTGAGTAGACAACAATTTAAGTGTGATGTGATAGATATACTTTGAGACTCTAGATGATATCTCCATCTTCTAATCTCGGGGTGGGAGAAGCTGGGGCAAATGGATATGAATGAGAAATGTGAAAGAATAGTATAGCTAGCATGTGGTATCATATTATAAATTAATGTAATTACTTCCAACTTCTACCAAAACCCCTCATTGCATAAACCTCTCCCCCTCTTCCCCTCGCCTAAAAACCTCAATTCCCATTCCCACTCCCACCCCCACATCCACCCCCATTCCAAACCACCACACCCTGCACCACCTCCCCCTCCCTAACCATCCCCTCCATCAACGACCGACTCTCCAACATCCACTTGGCCCAAGAACTCTTCGTCCCCTCTCTAAACCCCCAACACGTCACTTTCGCACTCCTCAACCCATCATGTGCGAGTAACTCTTTCATATACTCCCAATCGCGCAACATCCATACATCTCTCGACTTCACTGTCGATCTGCGTACTTCTCCCACACCATCCCCATCTATCGACATCGCATCCGTCTCGCCGGCTTCAGAACTATCCAGCGCTTCTTCCACCCACGGGTTTCCCCAAACCGTCAAATCTACATTCTTCAATCCCCATAATTCACACGCGATGAATCCACAAAAATTTCCCCAAACCACATCAAGACGAGCAGTCGCACCCATCATCAAGTCCGGAATCTCCCTCGCGATCTTCAAATTTCGAGCCCATCTCCGCTCATCTTGACTTCTGTCTGTCCAAAAAGGTTGTACAGCTTCGATATGCATACCGAAATCCCAGATGCTATTTCCATTTCCATAAAGCACTTCTTTGGCTTCTTCTTTGGTTTGCCTGCATACACTTAGGATACGCGTGTGGATGCTTGGATTGGGATGGTCGGTGTGGGAATTAGCCGAGAGGACTTTGTAAGTGTTGAGCTTTTCGGGGGTATCTGGAGAGATGGGATAGAATGATTGGGCTGCGCATGGAGGTAAGCATTTGAGTGGGAAGTAGTATCCATTATGTGGGATTTGTGTTGTAATCTTATGGTGGCGAGGTGGAAGGAGGAGAAGATAGATTTTGAGACGGATTTCTATAGGTAAAGATAGAAAGGGGAATGATGGATTGGCCATTGAATTGATATTGTTGATTGGCGAGGAAAAATCATGTGATGAATACTCAGAAAGAGCTAGGGTATCCACAGGGCTGAACGACATGGATTTTCTCAATTCTGTATCCCTGTTTGATTGTTCCGAAGAATCGCAATTGAAAGGATATAAAGTAGGATAAAGAATATCTACATCGATATTTCGACAATTACTTTTACATTGCTTTATATCTCTATTCTTTTGAGCGTAGAAAATATTCATGGATAAGGTGGATAACTCCGGACACCTTGATGGGTTCTCGAGAAGATAGGACTTGGATGTCATTTTCGGGTAATGCAGGGGCGGAATACCGGTGAAGCTGACAAGGGGTATGATGTCCGGAGTGTTGGGTTTTGGAATTTTGAGTGTTTTGAGTAGTCGGTGTATCTAAAATGGAATTATGTTGAAGCGTTGATTTCGAAGATTTGTGATACGCTCAGTGTTTGACAAGTCCTGATAACAACTTCGATCGTATGTGGAGTTCGTATCTATATGTTAGGAAACTTTAAACTAATATTGCACAATAATATTGATGGATATGCGCGTAATTGTTTCGTAAATAGGGGTGCCAGTTTGACATCCTAAAATGTTATCTCTTATGTGTGTTGAGATAAAGAATAAAGATGATATGATATATAAATGAAGAGAAGTAAAGTAATAAAATTGAGGAATGTTCTATATTAATGAAAATCCAACTGTTTATATAGAGGCATAGCCAAGCCTGGACACCACGTAAGGGAAATACATTTCCCTTGATGCATAACACGAAGAGACGAATAAGAAACCAATAATTTGTTTGTACCTCGAGAGACGGAAGTATAACCAGTTCATCCGGAGTGATATCTGACAGCATGCAGCTGAGGATGACACTGCATGACTGTATCAAAGTGCCCAGAGATCAACGTCAAAATCTGACCTCCTTCGTACAATAATGCTTACACCGTAAACTGATGCCAGGAACATACGTATAGTAATTATACACCAATGAGTTCTCGTCGCAAGTACTCGGCAAATCCATTCATGATTGAAGCAGAGAATGCGACAAAAAGGGCCATAGATGAAGAGTGATTCGACGAGGGCATAGATTGCATCTCAGAAGTGATATCCAATTTCTGGATACCTTTGATTTCCAACAATTGGGAAACCCATACAAAGTGTTCGTTTGAATGAGTTGTTAAAGTCTTAAAGTCCGACGGTGTGTACTGTCTTGTTTCCTGTTCGCCTCTTGTTTGTCCTCCCTCGACTATTAATTTCAATCCCTTTAATTGCATATGGTCTCTCAGAAATTTACAAAGATTGTTCCAATCGCATCGATTCGATTCAAGAGAAAAGATGAAACCTTGTTTGAAAAGAGATATCTCTTGTATTAGAGGTCGTGTACTGGGATTTAGGTCGGAAAAGAAGGGAACAATGGCCTCAATGTCCTTATGAAAACTGAATTCTCGATTGCAATACAACATCGGTAACGTTTCCTCATATATCTTCCGATTCACTCTCATTATAGAGGTGTGTATGTCGACGGCAGTGCATAGTTCATATGTCGTCTGGAGCCGTTGCCGCAAAGGAGAAAAATCGACACTGTAAGCAGACCGTAGGAAACGGACGGGTCCGTCACGACGTTGGCTGTAGGCGTATGGTTTTTGGTTGCGAATTTCGAAAATTTTGTTGTTGTAATCGTTGAAAAGGTATTCATATATCATAACCCTGATTTCTGATTGCATATTCATGAGCGCCGAATAAGGTTTGACGTCTGCCATGGCCAATTCAATACGTATCCGTGAAGCTAGAGAGAATTTCGACTTTTCTTTGTTTGAAATCGAGGAGTCTTGTTTGCATATCCTGATCCAAAAACTATTTTCCCAATTAAAGATTAGAGTTGTTGTTGAACAAATTAGGAATATCCATCAAGGTTCTTCTTCTTTTTATTCAACGGCAGAATCTGGAACTACTGATTATGTGATCAATATGGCTGTGTTAAATATTAATAAATCTAAAAGAAAATGTGCTTTGAAACGAAACACTGAATCATGTGTGCAGTGGTTCTTTATTAGCATAGCAAGTCGTAGGTAGACCCGAGTCGACCCAAACCATATCGCCGAAAAAGAATCTAAAATTGGGAAGACAAGTCTATCACCTAGCATGATGCCACGATGCCATGATGCCATGATGCCATGATGCCATGATGCCATGATGGCGATTCATGCTGCTAACAACTTGGGCAGTTCTTCGGCGAAATCATCAACGGAATGATGAATCGGTTTGGATCGTTATGACCCTGGTGCAGTAGATTGTGACTACTAGGTAGTTCTCGAGTCCCCTTGTAGGGGTAGCAGCTGCGATAACATACCGCTAACGCTTTGAACAATCCTGTACAAATAATCGGTGTGTATGGAAGTCCTTGTAAAGAGTTTTCGTGCGTTGAAACTTCTGTGCAAGAAGTATCAATTACTATCAAAATGCCGAGAAAACTTTGGGATGGAAAAATCGCATGCGTTTATCGGAAAATCATCGGGTCCTTTTTCATGAGTCGGTGTCGGTTACTTGATTGAATAGCCAACCATCATTTCAGGGGATAATTACTCAACAACTCCCCAGGTCATGATCGAGAGATGATCAAATATCTTTCCAACGCTCTTCTGTATTGCATTTGCAATCAATGAATACTACAATACTTTTACCTTTTCATTTTGCGAAAGATATTGTCCCTTTTCTTGGTCACTAATGATTTATCCAAATTTGATAATATTTCGATTACTGTTTCGATTACTAACTAATCTACCCCCTCCATCAATGGAAAACTCCACTTCAATTTTTAACATCAACCTCGTAGTCCAAGGTCACTGTTCGCAATTGCACGTTATCCATATATACTAGAATCTCATCTCATCTACCAGATTGTCCCCAGAATCTTTTCAACGGCTTTTCTATTAAAAGAAAAACATGCTCACATGCTTGCTATTTAGTTTTAGTGATGTTACTTCCCAGCCACTTGAATTATCAATTATCATGGGATCAAAGCAATCGAGCGTAATTAAAAAAATCCCTTCCCAGCCTCCATAAACAAATTGCATGAGGTATGTATAATATGATGCATCTCATTATTCCATGTAAGTCCCTCTAATCTCAGATATCAAACTATCGTTCTCGAGTCCATTCCTATATATCTACAAATTAATGCAACCATGCGTCTGAATACTTCCACTTCCAATCTTTTCACGCTATCTACACTCTTTTTGCTATCATCAGGGCTACCAGTCATTCAAAAAGACGTCATTTCGGTGGAACATGTAAAGAGGGCTACGTACTCCGTTGTCAATGTTGAGGGAGGTTCTTCAACTTCCTCAAGTAGTGGAAATGGGAAAGCAACTACTGTTTTAGAAACAGTCACCAAAACCGAGGAGCCGGCAACAAAAACAGTAATCGAGACCGATTTAACTACAACTACGAATCAAGTTGTCTCAACTCAGACCGTGAAAGGTTCTGGTGCAACTGAGACTACTTCAGTTACTGTTACACCATCTCCAACCACAGTCGTTAGCGTTAGTTATTCGGTTGTGGATATCTCTGCAGCGACTACTTCCAAAACTTCATCAAAAAATTCATCAAAAGAAGTCTCCACCTCTTCAAGTTTCACTGCTTCGGTATCTTCGTCAGGTTCATCAAGAACAGCAATTACTAGTTCGGCAACCATCATATCTAGTGCGTCAAAATCATCAAAATCATCCGAGCCATTGACACAATCCATATCATCTTCCAAATATGCATCCTCAATAACAGCCACGGTTTTAACTTCCACCACACAATTAACTGCATTGCCTTTGACTTCTAGCTTTTCTGAATCATCCACTGCAGTCGGATCTTCCTCATCGCTGTCCTCAATTGTCCCCAGCGTCACCAGCTTGATTACTTCCGAAGCATCTAGTCCTATCCCAACTCTCGAATCACAGTCAAGCACATTTACCGGAGAAATTTCTTTCACATCACTCCCCACAACTACTCTACCTTCCTCGTGGGTTTCTTCATACACAGGAATACTATCGAGTTGGTCTGCTACTACAGCTTCCCCTTCAGCTACTACTACTTCCTATGATAATGGGTACTCGCTCTCTAGTTATCCCTCTTGGAATTCCACGACAGCAATACCTAGAAATTGAGCAAATTTTGAGTCGTTACATCGAACGCTCGGCCACTACCTAGTTTTGGAGTGATGCTACACGCAGGGGAAATTCCTTCTATGAGGAGAATTTCATCTTGAAACCACGTTACTTGTCTGAAATTCAGCAAGTGATGGAATAAGATCGTTAAGTTGAGAATCAAGTTTTTGATCCAAACTAGCGGCGCGGAAAATGTGCTTGGTTCTGTATTCATGTATACATCTTGGGTTGATAATAATCATTTGGAGTTAAGGAATCATATGGCGCCAAGAGCTGGTAAGCCTTTGATATTATTGATGACACGAGGGACACGAAGAGACACGGTGGTGTTGTATAAGATGTCGAAAGTCTTAGATAATTGATAATGAAGATTCCTAGTAATTGATATCAGCTATTCACATGTTAAAATCTACTTTCTATTGCTCTCGGGGTGTGATAGAATTTCTTGACAGGGGATAATATGTATAATACAGTTGTACATTTGACCAATAGCAACGCTCCATTATCCTACCTAGGTATATATTCCATCTCGAAGATTGAACCTTTTTATCACAGAGTATAGGTAACTGTTATATTATCTTATCAAATCTGGAATCCTCCAAGACCGGTGACGCTTTTCGGAGGTCGGATAAACTATTCATCCGTTAATACATGATTGGACAAAATCAATCCTTTTCAATCAATTGTACATTAGGAGGCTTATTAGCGTTCCTTCCCCCGGAAACTGGTCGTCACCAGTTAATCTTCGAATCCTATACAAATATCTGATATCTACATTAATCGCTCAACCATTCACGAATTGTTATTTGCTTGGGCTACGCATAACCTCTGCTGCGCAAGCAACTGTACCTGAAAGTCTGCCATAATGGCTTCTCCACCTCAAGTCGTGGAGGATCAGGCACGACTCCTTGAAGATGCCTTGAATGTTGTTCGTCAACAAACACAACTTATGCGACGATGTTTAGAAAGTCCAGGGAAGCTTATGGATGCTTTGAAGTGCAGGTATGTCAATGAGTCTGGGTTATTTGAAGCTGATCTATGTGGTTGCAATGGTTATAATGAATGCGCTAGATGAAAATGATCTTGTGCTGATTTGTCTCTTTCAAAACTTGTAGTTCAACACTTGTCTCCGAGCTTCGAACGAGCAGTTTAGGGCCGAAGCAGTACTATGAATTATATATGGCAGTATTTGATGCTTTGCGACACCTATCCTCTCACCTCAAAGATTCCCATCCCACTCATCATCTCGCCGTCCTTTACGAGCTTGTTCAATATGCTGGAAACATTGTTCCTCGACTTTACTTGATGGTAACAGTTGGTACAGTCTTTATGGGTGTGCCAGAAGCGCCAGTTAAGGAGATCATGAAGGATATGATGGAAATGAGTCGTGGAGTACATCATCCCACTAGAGGGTTATTCCTCAGATATTACCTATCCGGACAAGCTCGCGAACATCTACCCCAAGGGGAAGGGGATGGACCAGAAGGAAATCTGACAGATTCGATAAGTTTTGTTCTTACAAATTTCGTGGAAATGAACAAGCTATGGGTACGACTACAACACCAAGGCCATTCCCGAGAAAGAGAGATGAGGACACAAGAGAGGAAAGAACTTCAATTACTGGTCGGAAGTAATCTAGTTCGATTAAGTCAATTAGTGGATCTGGAAGTCTACAAGAATACGATTCTTCAGCCATTACTTGAACAAGTAGTGCAATGTCGGGATGTTCTAGCCCAAGAATATTTGCTTGAAGTAATCACACAGGTCTTCCCTGATGAATATTTCCTTCACACCTTGGATCAATTCTTAGCGGCTGTATCGAGATTGAATCCTCATGTAAATATGAAAGTCATTGTCATAGCTATGATGGATAGACTTTCTGCATATGCTGCACGAGAATCAGAAGCGACTTCTGGAGTAGACCGCGAGAAGTTAGAGCAGGAGGCTGTTGCTAAGTTGCTCGAAACAACTCGATTGAATAAGGAGAGCAAGGCTGCTGAGTCGAAGCCAGACTCAACTCCGGCACCGGAGTCCTCAGAGTCAAACGGTGATAGCCCATCGGCCGAGACAAATGGAGCCGACACAGACTCGAAACCAAATGAACAAACGGATGACAGTCTCAGCTTAGCTCCAACTGAAGTTGATACTCAGTCAGTTGCTGAGACAACTGTTAATGATGGCGCCAATGACAGGCCAAATGCCGTTCCTGATAACATCAAGCTGTATGAGATATTCTTTGACCAAGTGATGCATCTTGTTGCTTCTCAGCGCTTGTTAGTACAAGATACCTTGGCATTGTTGGTGTCCTTAGTCAATTTAGCACTAAAAGTCCATCCCGATCGTCTATATTATGTCGACCAGGTCCTGAATTATGCCTCAGAAAGGGTCAAAGCATATGCCAACACTCCTGAGTTACATTCTCCAGAGGCACAGAAAAATATTCTAAACTTGCTTCTAACACCAATCAACTCCTACGCTTCTATTTTTACAGCCTTATCCCTTCCAACTTATATCCCACTACTACAACTCCAAATATATCCAACACGTCGAGCTGTTGCTGGTGAAGTCGCTCGTACCTTACAAGGTAACTCGACCAAAATCTCTACAATAGCCTCGCTAGAGGGAGTTCTCGAAGTTCTTAAGGTTCTAATCAAGGAAGGATCTCAACCCCCAGCCAGTTACGCTGGCGTACAGCGTAAATCCGTTGAGACTGATGAAACGATAGAAGAGCAGGGATGGTTGGCTAGAATCGTCCATTTAATCCATAGCGATGACAATGATACACATTTTAAGCTTCTACAAACTACCAAGGCCGCTTATTCGGAAGGAAATGAGCGCGTGAAGTTTACAACTCCAGCTCTCATAACGTCAGCCATGAAGCTTGCAAGACGTTTCAAAGCCAGGGAACACTATGATGATAATTGGGAGTCACAAATATCGGCTCTCTTCAAATTTATGCATTCAGCTCTCTCAACTATGTATACCCGAGTGTCTGGGTTTGCTGAGCTTTGTCTGAGGCTCTTTGTGGTCTGTGGACAAATTGCTGATCAGACCAATTTTGAGGAGGTTAGCTACGAGTTCTTTGCCCAATCATTCACTATCTACGAAGAAAGCATTAGCGACTCTAGGGCTCAATTCCAAGCAGTCTGTGTTATTGCGTCTGCTCTGCATGAAACACGAAATTTCAGCAAGGAGAACTATGACACTCTCATTACCAAATGCGCTCTTCATGGTAGTAAGCTATTGAAGAATCCTGATCAATGTCGTGCTGTATTCTTAGCAAGTCACCTTTGGTGGGCTGTGCCTATCGCAGCAAAGGGGGAGACGGATGAAAAGAATGTGAGTTTCAATTGTTACCATCACATTTAGGACAACAGCTAACACATCATAGCTCTATCGTGATGGGAAGCGTGTCCTTGAGTGCCTTCAGCGTGCACTCCGCGTTGCAGATGCATGTATGGATACTGCTGTCTCGGTGGAACTTTTTGTTGAGATTCTCAATCGTTATGTCTATTATTTCGAGCAAGAGAATGAAGCCGTAAGTATTTCGTTCAATAAAAATCACAAAAACACATATCTAACAGAAGCGATAGGTCACAACAAAATATTTAAACGGTCTCATTGAATTGATCCATTCAAACCTTCAAGGCAATCAAGATTCTGCCTCAATTAACGAACCAAGAAAGCATTTCCAACGTACTTTGGATAATATTACTTCTCGGAACTATGAAGGTGTAGTGACAGCAGCTGCACCTTAAAGCACAAGCAAATACCATCTTCTTTCTTTTATTAATAGCTTTCTATGAGCATTAAATGGATCATACTCGATGTAAATTTATGTGAGATGGCTTGGGGTTATTTGCTTCGATGGAGATAAGAGGGAAAGAGAGAGACTCTGGGTATGATTTTTTTTCGGAAGCCAGCACTCATGTTTACGAAGACCAAAATAATGCAGCGAATGTACTTAGATTTTACTTGGCTCGTTCTTAAGCAAAAAAGTGATGGGTTTGATTTAATTGGCAAACATCAACATAGCTATAGGCTACGTATGTAAGAAGAGATGATAATCGAAATAACTCTGAATATGTGCAACGTGTACTTCTAATTATCACTGAAGCGTGTGATGCAATCTTATGAAAGATTTGCTTAAGTTGTGATGTATTTGGCTAAACAGAATATAGTAATAGGATTTATTCACAACTTAAGGCATAGAGAACGTCTCTCCAACATCTAGATCGTGAATAATGAATTGTGATGCTTCGTTAGTCCTTTTACATATATATATATATATATTGCTAGGTTCTTAACACAAACCGTTTCATAATCTTACATATTCCTTTCTCCGTATTCTTGCAGATCTAAATCACTGGTGGATTTATCGACAGGGGAAGGTTACCGAAGACGCGAATCCCTTGATAATGAGAGTCCGTGATTGTCTGTGTCGCAGATAACCCATTGACTTTCGAATATGCTTCAACTTTTAAGCCACCAAAGAAATTCACAATACTTTGAAACTTCGAAATCATACAATAAGCATTGAAATAACAGCTGGCCTGAAGTTTTCAAGAACCACTGGAGGGATTCATAATTCTCTTGTAGAATTTTGTGAATCAAGGAGTTCGAAAGGATATTAATATTTAGAGATCTATCGAAACGTCCATTGTCCTTCTATACGGCCTCCCTTCGTATTCGCAACCTTATCAATTGACAACATTATCAATCGTTAGCACACAAACTCAACCACCAAGAGAAGTGGTATCTCCCTCTTCCATATCTAACAAATTGGCACAACTTTCACAATGCCGGACGAAAAGCACATCTACGAATCTCTCCCCATACCCACCTACTCCGAAGCCATCGGCGAATCCTCTCATAGCTCAACACCCATAATCTCCCGTTCCGATTCCTCTAATGAAACTGCACATCCCGCCGAAAGAGAAGGTCTGCTGGGCCCTGATATCGGCGCCAGAATTCCAGTTCCTACTCGCAGAGCTGGTTATCGCCCTCCTCCCACTGAAGATGGCATTTCGAATCGAGGCAGTACAGAACAGGATACGTTTCTAAATCAACATGGAGAACGCCAAAGTGAGGATGACGATGAAGTGCGTAGAGAGATGGAAGAGATGGAAATACAGGATCCGCAAACCGAACAATCGACGTGGGGGAAACGAATGTCGAGTCTTTCCGCATCTTTATCATCGCGAATACCTTGGATACGGAGGATTGGTTGGCCAAAAATCGATGCCAATTTTTGTATAGTGATTGGGAGGATTTTCGCAATACTGCTCGTTATGGCAGTGGTATATTTGTTGTTTATGAGTGATCTGTTTTCGAATGCGGCGAATAGGATTGGAGGCCAGATGTTCCCTGCGGAGAGCGTAAGGATATTTGTGCAGGAAAGTGTTTCGGAAGAGAGAATTATGAGGTGGATGAATAGAATTACGGAGACGGATCATTTGGCGGGTACGGAGGGAGATTATATTTTGGCAGAGATCGTTCAAGAACTTATGGTGAAGAATGGATTGGAGGACGTAAAGATGGATGAATATGGAGTTTATCTAAACTATCTAAAGGAGGGAGGGAGGAAAATAGAATTACTTGGCGAAGATGGGAATCTGATTTGGCAGGTAAAGATCGATGAACCGCAAATTTACACAAATCCACCGAGACAACAATCACCGGTTTTCCATGGACATTCGAAAGCAGGAGATGTTACAGGTCCATTGTTATACTGTAATTATGGTTCACAAGCCGATTACAAAACCTTTTACGATGGTGGAATTGATACTAGAGGGGCAATTGCTTTGGTCAGATATTATGGTACTCAAGGAGACAGAGCTTTGAAGGTCAAGGCTGCGGAACCTTGGGGTTTCAAAGCTGTGATAATGTACAGTGATCCTGCAGATGATGGATTTACATTAGGTGATACCGCCCCCAATGGTCGATATATGCCCAAAGATGGAGTTCAACGAGGCGCAGTCAGTTTAATGAGCTGGGTAGTTGGAGATGTCCTCACACCTGGATGGGCAAGCGTAAAAGGAGCGAAACGTGTATCGAAAGAGAACAATCCAGGATTGACTAGTATTCCTAGTATTCCAATCTCGTGGGGAGATGCACAAAGGCTTTTACAATCCATTCAGGGATTTGGAGAAGAATGTCCTCCAGAATGGCAAGGTGCAGTTCCTGATGTCAAATATTGGTCTGGAAATCTTTCAGCCCCCAAAGTTCATCTTGTTAATGAACAGGATGAAGTTGAGCAACAACCAATTTGGAATGTTTTGGGAAAAATTACCGGTGTTGAACAACAAGAGAAATCCATCATTGTTGGTAATCATCGTGATGCTTGGGTTTTTGGTGCAACAGATCCCGGCTCAGGTACAGCGGTTTTCCTCGAAGTTATGCATATATTTGGTGATCTTGTTTCACGAGGTTGGCGTCCATAACGTACTATCGAATTTGCTTCTTGGGATGGTGAGGAATACAATCTCATCGGATCTACGGAACATGTCGAAAAGAACATGGAGAAATTACGTAAAGATGCATTTGTTTACTTAAACGTTGATGTAGCAGTTGGTGGCGACATATTCCGGGCCGCTGGAAGTCCAGTTTTCAAGAAAGCACTTCTTAGAGTTCTAGATCGCACAACTGATCCTTTTAAAAACGCAACACTAAGACAACTTTGGGATGAAAGGAAAGCGCTATTAGATGGTCTAGGTGCTGGAAGTGATTATGTTGCGTTCCAAGATATGGCAGGAACTTCTTCTTTGGATTTCGGTTTCGAGGGACCAGTTTATCCTTATCATTCTGCGTATGATAATTTTGAATGGATGGCCAGTCAAGGAGATCCTGGTTTTCAGTACCATAAACTTCTAGCTCAAGTATGGGCTCTTCTCATTCTTGAGTTTTGCGATAGAGCGGTTCTGCCGTTTGATATTAGAGCATATTCTGCATCGGTTACTAAATGGGTAATGGAATTAGAAAATTGGGCAGAATCAAAAGGACCAAATCAAGCTGGTAATGTACCATGGTCAACAGAACCATTGAGAGAAGCAGCATTACAATTTGCGCAAGATTCGAGAAGGTTTGAGAAGTTTTAATTAGAATGGGATGGATTGGTATTGGGAAGTGGAGGATTTGAAAGTCCGGGATTGGCAAGTCATAGAAAGAGTCATAATACTCGAATGGCGAATTTTGAAACGCATCTTTTGGATTTGGAGGAGGGTGGTGGGGTATGTTTTCTTTCTCTTTGCTTTGGGTTTCCTGTTTCTTCCCTCTATCACCTCATGTCCTCAATTGTCTTCATATTTTTCATCTCTCATCGATAACATCTATTAACATCTTAGAATAGATCCCTAACAGAACCCAATTTAAACATGTAATCTTTGGCCCACAACTCTGGTCCGGATATGACGAGGCATTTTTCCCTGCTATCCGCGACGCAGTCGAAGTAGGTGATTGGGGACTAGCAAAGAAACTGGTGGAAAAGACAGCGAATATCATTAAAAAGGCTAGTAGGAAAATGGCGGATGGAAAATAAAGGCCTGTATAAGCGAAGGAGGAAAGGGGTTGAGTGGGAGATACAAATATTACATCAGTTTCTGGATCGAGAACCAGGACAATGATGATTCGAGATTTCAGGATTTCAGGATTTGGAATGGAAAACTTTTTTGTATGCGTTTGTTTCATACAGCGAGCGTTTGGCGTTATTTTTTTTGTCTTTGCGTTTTTGGTATCGATTCTTTTGCCATCGTTGGATGGGATGGGATTGAATCTGATCGGATTGCCGGGGGCTGAGATGGAGACGGAACAATAAGTAAGAAGCAGAGGTATGAAAGAGGGTGGTTGTGTATATATTGTATAAGAAAGACAGGATAGCGTGCGTGATTCTATACCTACCTACCTATCCGTGGATTGGGTAAAGTTGGGTATTGAATGTTGGGACATTAACTCGCTTGAATACAGTTGGGAATTAGAATAGTAGTAGTTAAGGTAGAGAATATCATTGGAGAATAAATATATTAATGGAAAATATCTGTTAGGAATATTTGTTACGAGTATTGGGTGTTGAAATGCAGTGGGAAATGAGAGTGAGAATGATGGGAGTGTAGATGGGAGGGGAAATTGGGTTGTGAATGAGGATGTGAATGAGGATGTGAATGTGAATACGCTAGCTACTCATAGTCTTTCTACTTGTTTATATGTTTATATTTTGTGATAATCTCTTTCGTGTTGTGAGAGGGATTTATTGTTCTGTGTATTTTTTTTTTTTTTTTTTTCTTTTTTCTTTTTTCTTTTTTCTTTTTTATTTTTTATTTT
>PQXJ01000673.1:0-14320 GCA_004786225.1 Botryotinia narcissicola | reverse complement strand
CCCCTATGAACAAATGAAAATTCGGGTCGACATCTCATTTAGTTTATCATTTCCCACCAGATAATACAGAGTTGAGACCGGTTAAAGTCATTGATATCAAGAGTATCTGTCTCTTACATCTCGAATTGAATTGGTGTTCCATTGCTGTCTGTTCCGATGATAACCTTTTTGTGATCGACACCAAGAACCATGAAAACTTCTGCACACAAGGCGACGGTGAAGAAAGTCGCGACGACGATCTCCATGGCAGCAGCCTTGACATATGCCTTCAAAAGTCTAACACGTGAGTTCCAGTCAAAAGTCTTCCATGCATCAAGAGTGCCCAAGACACCATCTTCAGATACACGTCCACCAAATGTACGGTCAAAAGGTACGATAGATTCATGATCTTCGGAAAGGAGAGAAGCTTGAACACGAATAAGGCTGACACTTGCTGGAATGAGAACAAGGAAAGCAAGGGCGCCGGCTAGAATAATGACGGAAGCTGTTTGGATACCCATAGCTGAGATTTGTTGCTGGGTCATCTTTGAAGGTTCACTCTCGAATGATTCGAAGAGACCGATTGAGAGAGCAAGGTAACCTGGGAGGAAGATGGCGGCTTGTTTGGCGAGAGCGAAGACAACTGTTGCTGGAATAACCTTCTTGATAGCTGCAACATCTGGCATTCTCTTGAACCATGGAAGTGGGCTTGGGTCCGAGATGACAATGTGTGTCCATGCCATACTGAAAGGTGCACAAAGGACATTCGCAAGAGGATAGGCGAAGATACTGGGAAGGAATATAGAGAGAAAGTTCATTTGTAGAGCCAAGACGAAGGTTTTGACGAAGTGCATTCCAACACCACGTAAGTGACTTTGCTTTTCGGCGCGGGCGCGAAGGTGCTCGATGGTTGATTTAAAACTTGAGGTAATGGGTTGCTGCTTTACAAGTAAGAGTTCCGGTTCAACATCTCCTTTGTTGTCGAGCTTCGCATCGGGATCCTCAGATGTGAGAGGTTCGAATAGGATTGCTTGAGGAGATTCGACCATAAGAAGGGTAGGAACGAGTCTGGTGAAGGTATATTCAATTTATCATTATATTTAGAAGATGAACTTATGCACCCAAGAAGAATACCAGGGAGAGAGTAGCCTTAATTGTCATTTTGTAAACATACCATAAAGTCCATGATCAAGAACACAACAAAAGTACTTGCGATCATCATAACGCCCCAAACTGGCATTTGAAATTCTTCAGTTGGTGTCTCTGTACCCCGAAACGCATCAAGACCTCTTTTCGCCAGCCCCATAGTTGGGAGCATTTCTCTTGGAAGTATTCCCATAATGTCGACGTTATTCAATACAACTTCTCGATCGGTTGCGTTTTCAATATTTTATATCGTAGTATGTGAAAGGGTTGTATTAAGGAAAAAGAAAGATGATTTAGTAGGGAGATTTTATTCAAATTTGATGAAAGAAAATAGGAAAGGAAGAGAGTAAGTGAGCAAGTGAGTAAGTGAAATAGTAATGAATGAAACATGTGAGGCGGGTAATCAATACGAAATACGATCATAAGCGTGTGCGGCGTCATTGCTCCTGAAATTGTGGCGCAGTCGTCTTAGGAGCTAATCTATACCATGAAGAGTCTGGAGTGATTACATAATTTACATTGAGACCTGCAGATTGTCTTTAGAAAACCCGTGGACCGATGGAGGAAGAAATGATAACTCTTTCGGTCTGTTTATATTCTTTATATTGATTGATAAATACTAGGTACACCAGTGGTACGTATGATACAAGTGAAGATAGATGGCTATAGAGGAACAACGCATCGCCCTGAATGAAATCCCTCTCATATTGTCATCTACGAGTAATCCGTCGGATATATAACACCCACGGGATATACGGATCACGGCTCAATCATCTACCCACCCACTATACCAGAACAAGATTTTGCCTCTTCCTCCTTACCATAGCAAATCACCTCCAATCAAATATCTTGAAGTAAAACGTATGTCAATTAGCTACCTAGACTGCCCCCACGGCAGTGGCCTCCGGAGGACCAGCGGAGCGTCATTTCATTTACATATCACAATGAATCACCAAGATTATCTTCTCTCTCTTTCTGTTGGTGTCGTGTTCCATCTTGGCCATGTCCTGGCCACGCCTCTGAGAAGGATTTTTCATTCATAAGTTTGTTAAGAACAGATTGATAATTGCTCAAATTAGATGATTATCATATATAGGTACCTACCTACCTGTCTTGAGTACGAAACGTTTGTAGCATGCAACTTTCTCATGGCGGGACTGGGGTCGAAATTAGCTACATGAAGTGTGGATACTTTTATTATGATAGGGCTGATGATTTTATCAATATTTAAAATATGCATCGTAAATTGGCCCATGACTTGCTGTCCATGTCCCTTAAGCACCTTTATCCATCGACGTTACATCTACAGAAATTATAGTACACTATACCTGTACACTATTTAAAACTACATGCATTCAAGATCCACTCCTTTCCATTCAATCAGTCAATCAATCCTAAAAGTCTCCCAGCAACCCCATCCCATTCTTCATCCCATCTCTTTCTTCCCTCTTCAATAGCCCCCTTCTTTAATCTCGCCAATTCCTTTCCACTCGTATCCTTGAAGACTTCCTCCAAAATCTCGGCCAAATCTTTCGCTGTTGTAAATCCCCATCCATTAATACCTTCCTTAACCAATTCAGGCCAACTGAAATATTGATCATATCCAACTACAGGTAATCCTGCTCCAAACATATCAACCACCTTCATGGGTAGATCTACACCACTACTACTCTTATTCAAACAAACTCCAAGGTCGGCGCATGCAAGTATCGAGGCGTAATCTTCAATACTAAGCCATGCAGTCTTGATCGTAACATTGACTAAATCATAGCTTTCAGTAAGTTCGGCAATTCGATCAAGATACATTTGCTTCTGTGGACCTTTTCCAGTGATGATAGCAAGAATTGGTGGGCAATCAAATTCGGCAAATGGTCCATATTTAACGAGCGCATCTAAAAGAAGGTTGAAATCTTCATCAGGAGTCCATGATGTACTGCTAACTAGTAGTCTGATATCACCATTCATAATTGCATCGACATGATTTTTCGTTTCTGGTAAACGTTGAAGGAAAGCACGTCGCTTCGCCTCGTCGGTAATCGGTTGAAAAATAGAAGCAGGTCGGTCGTGAAGGGTAAAGATTGGAGATTTAATCTTGTAGGGACTTTCGCGTAGTTGACGCTCCATTGCTCTCGAAACTGTGAATGAAGCTGTCGGTGCCCATGATCCAAGGAAAGCTTCGTACCACTTGTACAGTCGAACGAAGATATGTTTCGGACCTCTCGTTCCTGCTAGGATGGTCCATCCATAATTATGCCAATCAATTATTAAATGAGTATTGCGTATCAAACAGACGAGGTATGCGATGAAGAAGGTGGGAATTGAGGGAGGGTTCTAAAATTGTTAGAGGATCATTGCGTGGAAGGGCCGGACGACTTACTTGAACTAAAAGCCATCTTTCTGGTTTTGTAGTATAACATAAAACATAAAATAATGTCCAAATCTGCCATAAAACTTTGCAATGACCTGCGAAGAAGAATGGTAAAGTACCATCTCGTAAGTTTGTCGGTGGTAGCGGTAAAGGTATGATTGTAATAAGAGGATTATCTGTTAACCCAGAAGGGAGTTCGGATTCTATGTCACTGTTAGCACAAGTCACCAGGGAAGCTTGCTTCTCAGTAAGCTTTAATACCTTCATATCCAATAAGATCAACTCTTCCACCATGTTTTGCTATACTCATAGCATGATATTGCATTCGAGGACTTCGCCCGATATCTCCCAAGACCAAAACCTGAACAGATATCTTCGGCTCGATATTTGCACCATTTTGAGTAGCCATTGGAGGGGAATGTTTGATATATTGTTTTGGTATTAATAAGAGGGTAATTGTGAATATGGTAGAAACGATTGTAGCCAATGTTAGAATCTTCTCTAGCATAACGTGGTTTCTTGAAAATCAGATGAAGTTTGGACACTTCCCTTCACCCAGTCGGAAACTATCTATGAATAGAAGAATTGGCTAGGTTATGCCTCCATATCTGAGGATTGATGCAAGCTTGATCATGGAAAGAAGAGGATGATAAAGATTGTCAGAAGTAAATCAGAAGTATATGTATATTTTAAGAAGTGAAGCTTGGAGTTTGGAGTGTGAAGCATAAAGTTTTGAAGTACCAGAATGTATTCTTGTCCTTCTCTTCACTCCACTTCAATGCTTCACTTCACCAGAAACAGATCACCCATTAAGAAAAAGTCGGTGTCCGGCGGTGTCAATGGGCATTATTAACTTAAACAGGCTTAGCATCGGGTTTCATCCTTGTCATCATACCGTTCAAGTCATTTTCTTGTCGTTATCTTTCAAAAAGGCAAGTTGGATCTATTTCAAGGTAATTGATTGGATGACGTTGATCAAAAGCTATATTTTAACATAATTGATTGGCTGGCATTAATTTGAAGTCGCATTTTAACATAATTCATTCGATGACATTCGAAGTTGAAGTTGCATACGTACCATACTGAGTAAATAGAACCTTGAAAGCCTTTTTCCTTTCCCGGTCGCCACAGATTTGTTAATCCAGGGGGAAACTCCAAGAAAGGTATCTGGGGTTGAATGGAACTTCCTTACTGGTTCGTTGGTAGGATCATCAACATAATTTCGAGAGAATTTCCTGAATTGGTAGTGATTCTTGTACTTGTGCTTGTTGTGTACGTTACGTACCATGCTCGTTGCTGTAACATTCCATCTCTTTTCCTTTCCGTCGTCAATTCAATTCCTACTCTCACTTCATAACAAGACGCTCATTGACAATCGGCCAAAGATTGAATCGAATTATTGAGAATATATATTAAATTGGATCTCTTGCTGCATTTGACAACTCTGTCTATCCACTTTCATCGTCAAAGCTCCTACTATCTACCGAAGCCGACCTATCTCGGCGCAAATCAAGACAAGGAAGGTAGAGACAGAGATACTAAGGACAACGACAACATATTTGGAGAGGGGCTGAATATATACGGGCTTCATAGCTCGTTCGATCCATTCCAGAATTAACGAAGTTATGGCCTCATCTTATGCGTTGCCGGCTTCAGCAATTACCAATAGTCACCACGGATATGGACATGGACATGGACATTCTCATTCCCATTCATCCTCACATTCAAGCCGGTCCTCGCAATACTCTGCAAGTAGGTCCAGACCATTGAATCAATCAATCTCAAGTCTACATGGCCATTCGCACGATCATTCCGAAACTCTCCATGAGCATGAGCATGAACATGAACATGAACACGAAAATGAAAACAATCATGGCCACTCCCACTCCCACTCTCATTCGCATGGCCATGCGCACAATCACAGTCATGATAACTCAACATCATACCTGCCGTCACCGCCATATAGTGAAGCAACTCCCATGTCTGCCAACTTCGAGAAAGGATCGTTTGGGACCTACGAACCTCCGATGAACGACGTACATGTTGACACCCATCACCATCATGATCATGACCACCACAACCATTCACATGGTACGACAACCGAAACGAAATCACGATTTACTAGTTTAATACTGCCATACGCATCCAAATGGCCTCTTTTACATGCAATCTTGGCGAGTAAGGACTCGAGAAGGATCTTTTATTTCATGAGGTTGGTATTTCCAGGTCATTGGAGAATCATGCTAATTTTGCCAGTCTCAATTTTGCCTTCATGATCGTTCAAGCATTTTACGGATTCGTTACAGATTCCCTCGGTCTTTTGAGCGATAGTATACATATGTTTTTTGACTGCTTGGCACTTGGAGTGGGATTGTTTGCTGCAGTGGCAAGTAAATGGCCACCGTGTCAAAGGTTCCCATACGGATTTGGAAAGATTGAGAGTTTATCGGGATTCGGCAATGGAGTATTCCTCATGTAGGCAACTGTTTCTCAATTATATGGTACTCGCTAACAAAGTTTATAGACTCATTAGCATTGAGATTATGATAGAAGCGACTGAACGATTAGCAGAAGGACGAGAAACAAAACGGTTGATGGAACTTTTTGTTGTCAGTTCTTTGGGATTGGCAGTCAACTTGGTTGGTATGGCGTGCTTCGGTCATCATCATCACGGACACGACCACGGCGATCATGATCATGGGCATGATCATGGCCATTCACATGGACATTCTCATTCCCACTCTCACGATTCTCACACTCACTCCCATGACTCTCATTCCCACTCCGGATCTTGCGATCACGGCCACAAGAAACAACCCTTAATTCTCCACGATGACCATTCACATTCACATTCACACGGTGGCCATTCGCATGACAACGAAAATATGAGAGGTATCTTTCTTCATGTGCTTGCAGATACAATGGGCAGTGCTGCAGTCATTGTCTCTACCGTGTTGATATACTTTGTTGGATGGTCAGGCTGGGATCCTCTCGCATCTTGTCTCATCGCAATTCTCATTTTCCTTTCTTCAATTCCTCTTGTCAAAAGTAGTGCGAAGAAACTACTTTTAACAGTTCCTGATGATACAGAATACAACTTACGAAACACCTTGGCTGGTGTAAGTGATTTACGTGGAGTTCAAGCCTACACTGTTCCAAAGTTTTGGTTAGGCGATAAAAATCAAACAGTATTGGGAGTCATGCATGTTGTTGCTACCAGAGGATCAGATCTTGAAGATGTTTTAACGAGAACGAGAGCATTTCTTCTTAGTAAAGGTGTGGATGTGGTGGTACAAGTTGAGAAAGATGGAGACGGTAGTTGTTGGTGTGGAGGAGCAGGTAACAGCAGTCGATCGAACACAAATTCGAGATTTTCCTAGTTGCACAAGATTTATGAGAGGGATTTCTTTCATGGAAGAAACATCATGGGATGACGATAGGATTGAAATAGGATATTGATGAATTGATGGATACTTTTATGGCAGAAAAGATGTGTACATGCAAATAGTATTTAGATTATATTAGTAGTATTTTTGTAGAGTTGGAATGAAACGATACCATGTTTATCTTCTACCCTTGGAGCAAGATATGTTGAGAACCTTGAGCGCATTGAACGTCACCTTGAGAAGTCTAGATTCATTATGATAGTGATTAGATAATGAAGAAAGTAATGAAGGAAGTATTGAAATGGTATCGGTGTCAGTGGTACAGATAATATCGCTGTCCAAGAAGACTTCAAAGGAAAGCTCTCAATATTCGGCTCTTTCCACATCATTGTTGATCTACTGCACGATATCTTATCACATGTATGAACGAAACAGAGGTAACATGACGAGAAGAAGTTGATAATTTATTTCTAAAAAGACTAAACATCCTACCCTTCAAGATATCTAGTCGGAAGCCCTTCAACCGAAAAGAGGCTATTACATAAAGTAAAGAAAAATGAAGCCAACAACCCTATTTGACCCACCCACATATCACTCACTACTCCCAAAGTCCATCCCTATGAAGACAAGCTACTGCATAGAGTATGATCGCATCATAATTCTTCTTGTTGGTGCCATCTTCCTTATGTTGAAGTCTGCAGTACATCCTAACCTTGCATCCCTCAGGCTTCATCTTGCCAGGCTGAACAACATAGTCATCTTGACAAAAACCCATGACATCACTGTGAGCAATGCCACCAGGCGGGTGGGGATGACCTGCTGGAACTTGAGACTGGGTGTACTTCTGCTTGTGCTTGCAGAATGGTTGATGTGGACAGAGATCGGTGTAGTTAACCTTGAGAATGAGAGACCATGGACAGACATTCTTATATTCGTCATCGAGCGTGGTGAGTGCTCGTCTCAAGATGGTAGAGACTTTGATGATGCAGCGACGGTGATCATCATCGCTGAGACCAACCCCTTGCTTGTAATGAACGGCGAATTGCTCAAGCAACTTGAGGTCTTCTGCGTAATTGAAGCCGGAGCTAGGTACCGTGCGAGGATTTCTCATAATATCTACTGTAAGCCGAATCTGGTTAACGGAATTTTCCAAACGCTCTTCTTGAAATCTTTGATAATGTCCAGCTTCTCTGAGCATCTCCTTTGCGTCTGTGAGAAGATCGCCGCAAACCTCGGAAGAGATTGGATGGACTATTGACATGTTAGTAAGTTGTATATTGACTTGAACATTGCTTGTGTTTGATGTCAAGAGGGAATGCTTACGATGTTCCTGGGTGCAGATACGACGTGTAGAAGGAATGGGTTGAAAGACTACACCCTTATTTTCACGCTGAAGCTCTCGTGCAAGAAAGCTCGTCATTGTTGCGTTGACCAAGTCGTTGGGTACCTGCTAGAGAACGTTGACGAGGTGTATTCATGAGCAAAGCTGGCGCGATGACTTGAGATGCTGATAGCAAAAAGGTGCTCGCAGATCGTCAGATAGGAAACGTAACGTGAGAAGTGGCCTTGCTGGTTTTATGATGAAATAACAAGGTTGCTCGAGGTTGCTTGAAAATTTGAAGTAATCGTTGAGAATGATCGCAGTAGACAAATTTTAGATTCAGATATTGGCACAGTTAGAATATTTACAAGTAATACCCGTCGATATGGTCCTGGATTGATTTGTGAAAAGGAATTCGAGATGATGAGTGTCAGACGTTAGCTGGGAGAAACAAACTTTGCTATTGCGTCGGATTGGTGAGTTTTGAAAAAGGGTTACGGGGAGCTGCTTCTTCTTCTCAATCAATTCTGAATAACGTACAAGGTCCGAGACAGTATAAACTGTCCGAACCGTTGGATAAGACAAACTCTTCAAGTGAAAATTGGGGTACAAATTAAGAAGAGTGTGTGTTGGTTTGGGAGAAAGTTGTGGCGTGGGAGTTGAAAACCTAAATACTGAATTTTCAACGGCATGCAAATTTACTAAGGCTCTTTTTGTTGGGCACCCTGATGGAGACTTGAGAAAAAATTATCTTGTAAACATGTACTCGAATCTAATAAACTTGAATAAAATGAGGTGAAATTTGTTGCTGTCTTGTGATTTTTAGATGTGAAATTTTGATGATGAAATATTGAAATGAAGAAAGCTATCAACTAAACATTATTATTAGTAGACTTCTTATCTAGATACCATTAGAAGCTTTGAGTTTATTATTATGTACTATAGTAGACACAGATACAATTAATCCAAATACAGGAGCAAAAAAAGTTGTCTCAAAGAGTCTTGAAATTTTTAATATTCTCTTGATCATTCTCGGCTAATTCGAGGGGTAAAAACAAATGAACAAACATGCCACATTTAGAAACAACTTTTTCAATACAAATTACAACAAATTTGTTTTCTTTACCTGTGAGGGAGCTGATTTATTTTCTATCCTAAAAAACGAGGCTAGCTTTCCTTTCATATACTCCAACAAATGGTTTGAAAATTCCAGACTCGTAATAAATTGCCTCTCAGTGCCTCCAGCTGATTCTGAGAAAGACACTCTGTACAGTGGTACTCAATCCAGCGGTAGCAAACCTCCTCTAAAGTACTATTTCTTAATTTAGATCTGGGTTAAAGTTTGGATATCGTTTGACGATAATTAGATGAGCGACTGACCGACTGATCATCGACACCGCGAAACGCCCTCTGCGAGGAGTCGAGGACTTTGACAAATTCTGTTGCTTTATTTGGAGTCACGATACACCACAATTATAGAAGAATACACACAAACGCTTGATTAGACGGTGAAGATATGGAGAAGGGGGTTTATGGGACTGTAAGAGATTTCGACGGCCTCCACGTTGTGAATGGTCGATGGGTCGGGTCGATTCCAATATCACCATACTATCTTTTTGTCCTTCGGCAATGAAAGCCGTCGCATTCAGGATTAAGATATTGACTATTATTAAACATATATATCGAAATATATCGAAAGTCCTAAGTGCTCTGTCTCTATGTGCCAAGTGATGTCTCTTAGCAACTGAAGAAAGAGGTTGACGGACATAGGGGAACATACATGAGAGAAGCTTATCATGATGTGAAGTGAGACAGAGAGCTCGCACGTTTGTTTTGCTACTTATATAGTTCGGCAAACTTCTGATGAGCAGGGAGTGGATAGGCTAGGCTCACTTTGCAACCTCTCTTACCAATCACTTTTGTACCATCATGGTCAATAAGGAAAATGTTGTATGCTGATGAAGTTTATTCTGTCTGATATAGCGCTGAATTTGACGTTTACTCACACAACCTTTGTGAAAAACATCCGTGTCAATGGAATAAAAGCATGCAGAAGCCCCTGGTACATACGTGAAGACCGTAGCAAAATTCACGTTCCTACGCATTACGAAAATTTGTGTAGGGGCCTCTATATTTTAAAAAAGACTGGGTATTGACTTTACTTACTTGATTTTAAGTTGGTCCCATAAAACTCTCATCATCTAATTTATATCATGCTCGACGGAGTTTCCTCTAATTTCCCATTCGTCTACAGAACAATTTAAGGGTAATAGATTATTGGTAATCCTCAACAGCCCGTACTAATCTACGTTCATTCAAGTGGTACACCAGAGTATAGTGTCAGAACCTTAATCTCTACCTTAGGAAGCGAACTATCCATATCAAGACCACTACTTGCAAGTACCCCTTTATAAGGTTTCTCTCCAATTTGAGCTCAAAACCAAAGGGATTTAACGATAACCAGAAATTTTTTTTAATTTACCCACGTACAAGATGAGCCCAACTCATGACCTCCGCAAAGTTACAAGGTAAGCAAAACAGATACGCCACACAATAAATACTCTTCTCCCTCCACCCTATCATACAAAGACTCTCGCTAATCACAATCCCAGATGGCTAGGAAGTCCCATCGTTCATATCCTCGTAGGCTCCTCATCCCAAGAGTTCGCCGTCCATAAAGATCTCATATGTTTCACCTCCCCCTATTTCCGGGCCGCTTTCACATCTGGATTCCAAGAGACAAATACAGGGACCATTGAACTGCCCGAAACGGATACGAAAATCTTTGATTTATTCATGGGCTAGTTGTATACTCGGGAACTCAGTAGCACGAGCCTAGAAATTGAAGACTGGGAGACAGAAGCAGAGCGAAATGTAGTGGCGGAGAGTACGTTAGGTATTTGAGATCCCATCGAAAGGAATGAAAAGAAAGATTACTTTGGAGACTCATTGATAAGCTACGAGTAAGTTAAGAGAAAAATCCAGGCACTTATGAACGCTCTCGAAAACGAAACGTGGAAAGGCGAGGCGGAGACACTCTTAGAAGATGCAGTCGGAAAAGAGTTCCTCGACACTCTCGTTGCGCAAATCGACACCCATATCAACAATGAAATTCACATGTCTATGAGAAAAGTACTAGAACTCTATGTTTTCGCAGATATGGTTCAGATACCCGCTCTCAAGAATTGCTGTATCGTAAAGTACGATGAGTTCCGTAGGAGTATCAAAAAGCGATGCGATAGTTATGATCATGATGATTTCGAGATGACTATCGATTCAATCTTGTACGTTTGGAAGAATACCAGGGATTCAGATTTGATCAGGGTGTATTTACTTGATTTGATATCGTGGAGATTAAAACCGAGTATTCGGGATGGAGTTATTAGGAAGAGGGATCGCGGTAGTTCAGTGAATGATTTGAAGAGGTATTTTGAGAAGGTGGATGAAGATTTCGATTTTTAGGTACTTGGGAGACGGGTGAGTACTCGACGGTGGCGAATCTATGCAAATGAGCATGAGATCAAGACTTCTAGGCCATTTCTTCTTATGGAGGAAGAGAAGACTGACTCTAGTTCATCAGTCTGAAGTTGTAAAGTATAATTAGAGCATCCAACTTGAGCGATGTCCTCAAACCTGCCCTTTTAAAGTTTGAATTTTGTGACAAACGAATGTACCGCACATTGCGCAAATGTTCTACCCAAAAATGGCGACTTCAACATCTTTTCACTAACTGGTCTTCAACAGTGTGTGAAAGAAGGGGAAAAAGAGTGTTGTTCATCGAGAACTGTTGAATGGATTGTTTCCGACTCAAGAAATACCTCCTTATGTGGAAAGCCATCCAAACAACTTACTATTATATCAATTGACGCATTTAGGAAAGAGGTGCTATCTTATTATTTTCAATGAATCTCAAAGTATGTAATTAAATATTCCTAAGCGCAACTGCAAGGGCTAAATAATTGAGCCTTTGCATGTCTATATATGAATGTTCGAGCTGTTTCCTCTTTTTGAATGACATACTATGATTGATAAGACAAGGCATCGTTTGAATCCTCATACTGAAAGCTCCCATATAAAGTGATGATCGAACCATCTCAACCTTCACCTCAATAAAAAGGCGCTAAATTTCGCTCAAAGGACCGATCATCAAAACAGCCCCATATTTGTAACCTCAAGCTTTTTACACCATTATTCCCGCAGCTTCACCATTATACTTCTGGTTTTCTTCCATAAACGAAATGAAATTTCATGTAAACATGATTCAAAGGATTCTTTATATCATTCCTTGGTCCCACCATCATCACTTGTGCCTCCTCGAAGCTATATCCCAATACTCTTGTGAACAACGCCATACTGATTGGCTCAACGGCATCCAGACATTGAGCTTGATAATACATACCAATCTCCTTGAGTCTTTTATCTTTGGGCCAGCGTCCAATGGGTACTTTGTAGACTTGATCATGAACATCAACAAACCCATCATCAATCATCCATTGCTTCTGATTTCCAGCAACTTCATCCATCATCTTTCCATTCTTAACACTTGCTTCATCAATCAATCCAAAAAATCTTTGCAGATCTCCAGCATTGAGATCAGTACCATCATCACTCTCGATATGTACCTCGTGCTCTTGTGCTTCAACCCATCTTCCGGGTCTAACATGCGTATAAGCCTGACTGAATAATTTTGGCCAATCTGATATACTAGATGCAAGAACTCTCCAGTGGATCAAATCGAATTGTCGATTGTTAGAAAACAACCATTCGTTCTCAGCATCATCGATCATGAACTTACAGTTCGGTGGTACCCAACCCGGTTGGATAGGACTTAAATCCGTTCCGGTGACTTCAGCGGAAGCAAATTCATCAGCACACTCAATTGCCCAAAGACCAGTTCCAGTTCCAATATCAAGGATTCGTTGAGGATTAGGATCTATAGGTGCGCAGAATAGTTTCCCACCAAGAATGAGCTTGAACACGTGATGTTTGAGATCGAGTCGTTGTTGTTCGGCTTCATCATTAGGAAGGAGGTAAGAACCGGACTGATAGGCATGATAACGACGACCATTTTCGTAGGTGTAGTTTAACATGGATGAAGTGATAGATGTAGAGGCTGTGGATACATCGTCGTCGTCCCAACTGGAATCAGCATCGCTATGAGTATCCTAAAGTTGTGGCGTTTTTAGTATTTTGGAAGTGAAGTGAAGTGGCGGATGGTTCACATGATATTTGATTGATTATCATTATCCTGACAGAGATAAGAAAGAAAGCTTTCTTTACTTACAACTTCGACATGATCATCTTGATCTCCATCACTTTGATTAGCGATGCTTTGATTCACGGTCTCGGTTTCTGTATAATCATGATTTCCAGTTGTGGTAGTGGTGGATTGATCGAGGGATGTTGGTTCTGTTGGTTCTGTTGGTTCTGTTGATCCTGTTGATCCTGTTGATTGTTGGGGGACCGAGGTTGTAGAAGTTGTAGCTTGTGGAATATTTTGTTGTGATTGATCTGAAGTAGCTGCTGTCGTTTGTGGTGTATCTTTTCCCGTTGATTGTGACATGATTACTTTGGTGTAGATGTTTTTGTAAACTCCTTAACGTTATAATAATGATAATATGATGATGATGCTAATGATGGACAATTGATGATTCGACAATTGACACACGAGAGAACAGAGTTCGATTGCCAGTAAAGCTTATGTACCTAGTATGTTGATGATGATCTAGTCCAACCGCTGCGTCACGGGCCGCCTTTTATACGTAGGTAGGTTGAATGCAAATGGATGTGCGTCCGCCAAAGACCAATATGAATGGATATATGAGGGAGGGGATAAAGGAGATGTAAGTGATTTGATATATATGTAGATTAGATGTGAATTTATAAGATATAAGAAATATACAACGATTCAGAGGTTGATATAAAGATGGATATAATTTCACTAGACCACGAGGTACCTAGGTACGGAGTAAACGGATAGGGTTTTCAGAGGAGGACAAATGCAATGTGAATACCTAGTCAGCTAGTCTCTATTCGTAGTATGAATAGAGAATAGAGAATAGAGAATAGAGAATAGAGAATAGAGAATAGAGAATAGAGAATAGAGAATAGAGAATAGAG
>PQXJ01000672.1:0-14382 GCA_004786225.1 Botryotinia narcissicola | reverse complement strand
TATGGATAGCATTACGCTCCAGGAGCGCTGGCGCTCCTTGACGCTCCATCACGTGCTGAAAGTCATGTGACGCGGTGCTCCCAGCTACCGGCGTAACATGTCCGAGTTCCCCATATGTCCGAGTTCCCCATACGTTACGTTATAAAATCAGAATATAAAGACTCTGTATTTTTTGTGTTTTCTATAAAGATTATTGATAATACAAAAGGGGAAGCTAAAGAATTAACTATAACAGAAAAGGAAAGATACTTTATTTGGTATAGACGCTTCAATTATCTTGGCCTTAATAAAATCAGGAATCTGTATAAAGTCACTATACTCCAAAGACCAATCAAGGTCCTTTTGTGACGGGTTGCACCCGTACAAAGCTTGGTCACATGACCTGCGCACGTTTGTATGACTCAGCATGATGATACAACAAAAACACTGTTTGTACAGAAAACCCTTCTTTCCTCTTTAGTTAATTCTTCTTGTAATACAGACTACCAATTATATTGATCTCTTTATCTTTGGCCCGTAACAGAAAATGAGAATTAGAAAAAGTTAGTTTTATTGAATCCACTAAAATAATCTATTCTTTTTATAGATTTTTATAAACTTTAGAACCTAAAACTTTAGTATATAAAGCTTAAAGTTATAGTGAATAAAGTTTGAAGCTATAGGTTTATTTTGAATTAGATTTTATAATTGTGTCACGCATCGCACCCAATCGCAGTTGCGATCGCTCACGCACGTGCACGATCACGTGTACATGGCTAGTATACAGGTGCGCTCTACGAGCGCTTTGCTCCCGATTCTGTAGTTGTAGATTCTAAGGATGAATTGTACCCTGCTCTCGCAGTTCTTCTAAGGCAAAGTGTCACAGACATCTCGCGAAGCGCTTGCCGCTCATATGTCGAAACGTGTCGAGCATATACGTTCTGTAGTTCCCCCAGAAAACCTTCTAGGATTTCATCCTCGAGATGGCTGGGAGGTCTTGTGCAAATTTCTCGGGCAAGAAGTACCAAAGGAACCTTTCCCATACATAAACAAAGGGAATTTCACAGCCAATGTTTTCAAACTTATTCTGGCCCTGAAGACCATCAAGATATGTGGGCCATATTTTATGTCGTTAGGGGTGGGCTATCTAGCTTGGGCCTTGTATGGGAGAGGTGAACTGTCCCGTAGGTAGTGTGATGCTGGACTACCTTGCAACCCTCGCTTGGAGTTTAAGTCTTATAAGAAATTTTTTGACATGAAGATACGAAAATATTTGTTTTCGTCAACGAATAGCCTCCACTCTCAAACAGGTACAAGCTTGAAATTTACCCATCCAGCCAGATATCTAGGCACGTGGAAAGGCATCTTATAATTTACCAAACAAAAGCTAATTTCCTAAATGAATGAACATGTAGTGCTGCGCATTATATCGACACAGTGTGTAGGGACTAAATTGCAGTCCAGTGAATATTGGCAGCATCGGTCACACCTAGGTAGGTACCCAGGTAGGTGGAGGATTGATCCGTAAGCCCGTAATATGTCTTAAAATGACTGCATAATATCCGGCCACCTTGGTTGGTTATAACACCAACAAGGGTGTTTCGTTTCGAAGTATTAATACGCCGAACAATATTTTGAACGTAGTCACTTGGATTCTTAATGTTATTTTCTATTTTCTCAGTGCCACAGTACGAAAATTGTGTTCAAAATGAGAGCAGAAGTGATACCACACCAAGCTGCAGGCTCAAGTGCTCATAATTCTGATCAAATCACTGATCATGAAGGCTCAAGCATTGCAACAGCTGTTGGAGTTGCAGAATTTCGGGATGAAACTCCACCGAGGAAATCCGATGAGAAATTGCCCGTCGACGCTGGGAGGATTGCAGACAAGATTGAAGTGAAGGTCCAACTGGAGGAACAAGCGCTGATTGACTCGACTCTGGAAGGATGGAGATTTCAGTTTGTGGATCTAGCGTGCGATCCCCTTGACTTGGAAACATTTTAAAAGATGGACTAACCCAAACAGAATGTGTTTGAGCTTATGTCTATCACAACTAGAAGCTACAATTGTCAGCACCTCCTTAGTATCCATCGCGAGTTCTTTACGTGCATTTAATAAAAGCAGCTGGGTGGTGTCGGTATATCTTTTGACGTATACCTGTAGGTGTCGCGAAATCACTTAGACGTCATACGCTAACGACTTCAGGGTTTCTTATAACTATTGCGAAGCTGAGTGATATCTTTGGACGCAAGAACTTCATAGCTCTTGTGCTGGGCAGGTCTATTGCTTTTTCGATTGGCTGCGGTTTTAGTAATGATATGACAACACTGTAAGTAGATATGAGACCCGGACAATAATCTCAAATTGCGTTTTATCTACTGACTTTGACGTAGCATAGTTCTTCGTGCATTTTAGGGGATCGGTGGTGGGGGAATGTATGCAATGGCCTTCATTGTCCTCCCTGAAATGGTTCCAATAAGCAAATACGCACTGTATACAGCAATATTGCCATCAACAATAGCACTTGCAGGGCTATCAGGGCCACTTATATGGGGTGCTGTGAACCGAAATCATGATGATACTTTCGCATGGCGCTGGATATTTCTATTGAAGTAAGGAATCTATGACTTGAGGATACTCTAAGCTAACAAATGACTCAAGTGGACCAGCTGGAGGTGTCGCACTGGCCCTTGTATTCCTCGCAATGCCTTCAAATTTTCCTAATCACAGAAAAGAGAGTTCTCGAAAAATTGGAACGGTTCTCACTGTTGGAAATCTCAAAAGAATAGATGTGATTGGCCTGCTACTTCTCCCGGGGGCCTCTATCTTGCTTGTCACCGCTTTAGAGGAAGGAGGCACAAGATGTTCTTGGCACAGCGTCATTACACTTAGCCTGCTCATCATTTCTCTCGTTCTCTGAGTACTTCTCTTGACTTTTGAATGGTATCAAAGCAACCATGAAACCAAGCAAGAGCCAGTCTTCCCTTGGCGGCTGGCTACAAACCGATTTGCGGCAGGAGCGTTTCTGTAAGTAAAGTACCACTTTAATCCTCATTTTATTTAATAATTGGGACCCTACTCGACAGGCATGCAGTAGCTAATTCATTCTCATGGTAACAGAAATTCGTTTTTTAGAGGAGCAGCCATGACAACTGTGATAATCAACCTTCCGCAGAGATTTCAGGTTGTGAATGGAAACTCTCCTCTCAAAGCAGGTTATCGATTATTGGCTCTGACGATTAGCATACCCTTTGGTTCATTTATAGGCGGAGTCCTTGTCCAGAAATTATGCGTCCGCTTCATGAGGGTCTTGATGGGGTTTGCGCCGCTACAAATCGCCGGTCTAGTTCTTCTTGGCTTCTCTTCATCAAATAAAGATATTCCAAGCGCGATCTACGGATACCAAGTAGTGGCAGGACTTGGGCTCGGGGTGAGCCTGGGGGTTTCTATTATGATGATACCGTTCATCGCAACCAGGCAAGATATGGGTGAGAACTGATTGAAGCTCACTTCCTGATGAATATTGATCCCCTAGCTACCCTCAAAAAGAGTATGTTTCGGAAGACTAACGTGTTATTCGGTTGGCAGCGGTAGGAGTGGCGCGGGCCAGTTTCGAGCTCTTGGCGGATCGATAGGAATCGCAATCTCTACCAATGTGCTCAATAAGCACATCACCTCCACTCTTTCGTCGATCCTTTCTCCAATATAGCTTAACTAGCTTCTCCAATCGGCCGAAGTCCTCACAGAATTCCCTCCCAGGCTTTTGGCTATTACGAGAAAAGCTTACTCTGATGCATGTAACACTCAAATGTTTGTTCTTGCTGCTTTTAGTGCTGCAACTTTGATGACTACTGTGCTATTTTGGAGAAAGACGCCGAGGAAGATGACGAAATCGGAGAGCTTCCGCTGCGATTACTCTCAAAGAATGCACGTATTTCTGCTGAGTAGAATCCGAGCTGAGATTCTGTAGAGAGCTATGGATGTAGTTCCTTACGCATAATTCCGGAGGGTATCGATAAGGTTTTGAGAGGGTTTATGGCTGAAGCAATCGTTCTGTTTAGGTCTCCTTTGATGCTTATCTAGCAGTCCAATAATTGATCTTGATGTTTAAAAGACCATGTGAAATTGATTCGCATATAGAGGTGTGTTGGGATATCGATCATATGATCACAGAAAGCACTGTATTAGCAAGCGAGGTGCTAGCGCTTACTTATGAATGGTACTAGCTTCCCATAGGTAGTTAATAATGGTCAAGGACAATTGCAACCATAATAGACCAAAGTTCTTTTAATACCAACATGGTGGTTTTGGGAAGAACTCCTCTTCGTTCTTTCCAGAAATCTTCTCTGCAACCTTATCTGTTCTCCTTCAACATCGTTTATATTCCCGTTATCCCTTTTTTGCCCCGTTCTTACAGATAGGAATTATTTTCAATTCACAGATGATTGTTCTTGATAAGATGATTATCCCCTTAACTTATAGCTTAGAAGTATCATGATTTTAGTCTCATGACACAGGATTAGCCTACAAGCTAGTACTTCATATAGGCCTTAGCTCTGTTAAGGTTTATAGCCAAATTTGGTTGGAAAATAAAGGAACCTTCCTCATTATGCTCTTGAAGTGATGAGACAGAGATCTAAGCTATGTGGGAAATCTGAGCATCGAAGAGCAAGAAAATGCAAGGATCCGACTCAAAGTAGTAGTATCTTATCATCCGAAAGTTGCAACACGCATTCCCAGCTCACGTTATTCGAATGAGTATCCCTGAGAATCCAGACCTTTTCCAGGAGAGGTAAAATGGTACTTCGATGATGCATAAAGGGATCATTCAATGGTGGCGAGGAAAACATCTTTCTGAAGATATCTCGTTCTCCTACTTTTGCCATACATCCTATGATGTACAAGGGACACAAAATGGCACGGACTAAATCCGCATTCCGTATGGTTGGAAGCATCATCAAAGGTTCGGCGATAAGACTGTATAAGTCCGGATTTTCTTCAACAACCTTAAACCCATGAACGACAAGCTCCAAATAAATGCAGGCAGCACGACTAAAGAGCCGTGTGATCACAGCTTGATCGCTTATCCGAGATTCACCGTGTGATGTCGTATTTGGATTTGTAATACGAAGTTCTGTCAAGAATTGTTCATTTAGGCCACGTCGGATGGTTTGTCTGATGGTATCGGCCTGTGTCTCAAACAAATGGATATCAAAGGTACCGCTCTGAAGTTCGCTTCGTTTAGATTGATGTAGTACAGAAATACGACCTATTTCAGTCATAACCCAATTCTTGCAGCCCATAATCTTCTCTAGCTTGATCTGGCGGCCAAAAGCCATATGATGGAGATCAAGAAGTTGTGGTGCCTTTCCTGTGGTTATACAAGACACCACGTCCAACCACATAACGACCCCGGATAGAAACAAGAAAATTATACAGGGCTCATTGCTTAGTAGTTCACAAGCTGTTGGTAGAATGATGGCTGTTGATTCATCATTGGCCCATAAGCCAAGCTCGGCGGCATGCGCTCGGTACCCCTGACCAAACAAATCGGTAGCCGCGCGGAGATGAATTTGCCATGAGCTTTTTTGTACACCAAATAGCTAATCGAAAACTTAGTAAGACTTTTGAAAAATCGTACACTATATAAAAGACGCGATTTACCTCGAAAAAGACAAGTTGAACAACACAAGCCATAATTGCAAGACTACTCCCCACGCAAATATCCCTACCATAGACGCAGTCTTTAGCACAATCGTGGGCGGATTTAATTGCCTCTTGAAATTCAGTCAAACAAATAGCAAGATGGCTCTCTTGCTCGGCGATGCTGGGCTTTGTACATCCACCGGAAGTCAGTTCACGAAGTACAACACCGCGATGATAAGCACTGAGACCAATAGATGCATGATATAAAGGTTTAGTCTTTAGCAGAAGGGAGAGTAACCACCCTCGTCCTCCTTCAGACACTTCAGGCTTATACATAGGATATTGCAGCGGAAATACATTATCCACGAAATGCATTAGTAAAGCCGCTTCATTATTTGTAATTGTCGGTGTACCGAAAAATGTGTTTCCACTTTCTGGTGTCGTGTCCTGGGGTTTGTTAGTCATTCATCAATGCTCAATTGTAACCATCTTACCGTGGAAGTTTCCGCTGATATACTTGCACTGGACTGCGCGGGAGAAGATCCTGATGAAGTTTTATGATAAGCTGTATCTTCGATTGCTGTAGAAATGGTTCTAGTGGACGCAGTTGTGATCTTTGGTGCAATGTTGATGGTGGAAGCCTCTGTATTGACCCCGTTGTTCGGAGCCACATTTGAACCAGTCAGCCGACCCTTTCGACGTGATGTGTATTTGACAATTTGCTTAATACTGTTTGCCATCTCTTTCTCTCTTGGTCCATTATCCATCCAATCTGGCTTAGCCCCGTATCCATAGCACGTTATCGCTAAGGATTCGCATGTGGAACATGGTGATGGTTTCCGCTCATCACATTTCTTCTTGCGCAAACGGCAGGTCCAACAACCCGATTTACTTCGCAGCAGATTATTCATAGTGAAGAACCCCAACGGAATAACTATCAAGCGGTAAAGATAATCTATTGACCAGTATTATAGTAAAAAAGTTTCAATGATGACAATATTCACAGTCAGACCGCATGTCTAATGCTTAGAAATGCCTCAATATCAACATCAAAATTATTTCCGCTAGCGCACCGCCCCCGAAACGCCTCAAAGCCACCTTCCGCCACGTCAATCCAGCCACATACCGATATCATCCGACTCTTGTAAAAATGCATCAAACGATGATCCACAATGATCTTGAGAAAATATGTAGAGATTGCTCCTAGCGATGCAATGTCATTGAGAGAACAAACATCCACCATGGTATCGCTAGAATGATTTCTTATAAAAAATGAAGATTGAAATTCATATCTTGGCGGCCTGGACACCCACCCAAGCTCAACTATCACGCAAGGGACGATGAGTACATCGAACCTATAAACATTTCTAAGGGGCAAGATTAAGCATTACAAGCTATATCTAAGTAATCAACCGTTTTCTTTTCCTCGAAGCCTTTCCGCTTCTCCGAATTCGCTGCTCATAAGAGCTAAACTAATCTGTCATTTTGTGCCAATCAGTTTGGAGCCAAAAACACCATCAACCACTAGATCTCAACCCACATCTCGACAAGCGTAATCCATTTCAAAATCCCATTCTGGGTAGATGGGAAAGGTAATACCAGGCATGGGCAATACGGCAATGGCATGTGAGGCAGACGTGCAACAGTAACCATTCTTTCTCAAAATCAACCAATTACCTTTGCTATGCGATCATCTGGAGGTCTCCAAGTCCAACTAGCCAGCGATATATGGAAGATCTTGATGATGAATGTTATGAGTGGGCTAGTCAGGTTGCTTGTGCTGGCTAGGATGGAAAAATCTTTGATGTAGGGAGGAAAGATCTACAATTAGTTATGGGTTAAAAGAATTATATGCAAGAAAATTGAGTAAACTAAAAGGCTTGGGGTAATATAGTTTTAACCGTTAAGCTATCATGACGACGGTTCTGAGATGCAGGTGTCAAGACGACAGTAGTTGGAACTTAGTCTCGGCTCAAGTTTCTAGTATCGACCCCCCCCCCCACATTTAGACTTTTTCTTGGATATTAGCTTGGAGTTGGTTGAAAGGTACAAGTATGATGTAAGTACCTAGGTAAGTAATAGGAAACAAAAAGCGAAGTGTCTAGCACAAGACGAGATCTTCGTGCCTATGATGGAAATGACCCGCTTTTTGTTGCCAGCCACCCATCTGACAAGAGGATGGAGGATTGACCTTTGTATCAATAACTCAAATTCACAACATGACAAGAAAACCCGAGTACAAATCATCTAGATTAGACGTGATCCAACCAGCATAAAAATCATGTGCTTTTTCTCTCCCACTTACAGAATTCATTTTGATACTGAGCTCGTCAGGCTTCGCCCAACTTGAATTGTGGGAATAGCGGCACGTTTCTCGATTGACCAAAGCACCCAGTAGTCTCAAAACCACCTGTTCGGTTGCGTATTTTAATTTGAGGAGAAATTGAGACCATGACTATTATTACTACAAGTTGTTTTCTGGTATATACTAATACAAATAGTAACCATTTATGCATGATCATACTCCATTGCCCCAAGTGTAAAACCAACAAGACGCAACATTTCTCCTCCACTTTCAAGAACATACATTTATCCAGCAAACCTATAGCTCTCATTCAAGTCTCCATCTCTTATGACCCATCGTCGGTCTTCAATTACAAATTACAAATTACAAATTACAAATTAAGTAGAACAAAAATGGAAAAGATCATATCTCTATATCCAATATTCATGTGCAAGATCGTGAGAGCATTAGAGTGTTGTTACCGCTGCGGGAGTTAGACCTGTCGACGAACGCTTGGATTTCGATGTTGGAATAATCTTATCCCGTTTGCGAAGCGATCTTCCGCTTAAAGTAATTTCGACAATAGCTTCTAATTTAGAAATGCGTAGCTGAAGGGTATGTCCTTTTGTAATTAGACTCTTCATACGTTTTTGGCATTTCTCACTACAGTCGTCGTCCAGCTGATGGCCCTCCGGTTGGACAGGACCTGGGCAATCACAGCCAAATCCTGGGGTATTCTTCTTATAACATCCAGGTAAATGCTTCAAGTTAGAAACAAATTCGGTGGAAGAAGAAGAGGGTTCGCTGGAATTATTGATTTCTTCCATCCCGCTAAGACCAGAATCTATCTTGACCATGGGTGGTGTGATAGCTAGAGAACGATCTATTCTTTTTCCAAATATTGCCGTTCTTGTCCTCCAGTCACGATGTCCCTGGTTTTCTAGACGGGAGAACCTAGCCAAATCATTGTTGTTTTCGTGATTGATCCACGCAAGCGGTCCACCTTCACCTTCTACATAAGCTTTACCATGTACCCATCTCCAGAGCTTTGCCTCCGTTGAAGCCAGATAAAACTCTTGCTGGTCTTGCGGTTTCTCCCAAGTATCCCACTTTCGGCGTCTGGATTGAGTGAAAATTTTGAGGGGTTCGAGTCGGTTGGGCAACTGAACATCATTGCTTAGAATGTACATCAATCGAGCGTCGTAAAGTTGAGACGTTCGTTCAATCACGATACTCCTACGACAAACCTCAGTTTCCTTTGTGATCCATACCCATCTTCCGTGGAGCAAATGGTTCTTCACTAATTCTAGGCTGGTTTCCCCTCCACTTTGATCTTTTGTAGGTAGGGCTACGAAATTTCTCCAGTCGTTCAGTAAATAATCGTTGTGGTCAATTCTTAGAACACAACGCTCCAACATATGCTTTGACAGTTGTTTGGACAGCACCAGCTTTTGACCCTTTTTCGAATATTCGATCTCCTCCAGAGTTGTAACACGCTCCGAGAATTGAAACACTGGTATTAATTTTATGCGCCCAGCCGTCCCCTTAACACTTCGCGGATAGAGCCTATCCTCCGCATGAACATATAAAACTTTCATGCCATTCTCTGGTTTTTGTTGCGAAACAGTCTTCTTGCGTTTTAGAATCTCTCTCCGCTGGTCAAATATAGGTTTGAATCTCTGGACAAGATTCAAATCTCGCGGGATTGGCTCTAGATCCTTTATAAGATCTTGCTCTATGGTAAGGAGCTCCAAAGCTGGTTCGTTAAATCTGGCATTTTGTCTCTCTCGATCATCGTCAATTTCTTTCATTCTTTTTGGGTGGTGTTGATCGGAAATTATTTCGTTGTAAATACGCTTCGAGCTCTTATGGCTGAAATGAATTCTTCCCTCAAGGACTCGTATTTCCGAAGCAATGACTTGAAGTTCCGGAATGATGGCTCGAGATCCTTGAACTGGAATTTCACATGGAATTACCGGCAGTCTTTGAAGTTCATGTCCCGGTAATGTGAAATTATTGGGAATGTAGGAGGAAGGGACTTGTTCCTTTGGGAGAATAACTTCATCTTCTCCAATGGTAGACTCATTACGGTCGGCCATTATTTCTTATTAGCTTAAGAAATAGCGAACATTTACGTTCAAAAAAAGAAAGATCTGAGGCGGAAGAAATTCGAAAGAAGAGGGAATGATTAGAAGGATAACAGCCGAGTGGGGTGGGCCGAGATGAGGAAGTCGAGGTGGGTGAGAGAATAATGTGTAGGGACACAGTAAGTAGATATTGATATGTTAAAACGGAGAAGTGATGTAAAGTGTAAAGAAGAAGAAATATGAAGAGGGGTGTGGGGTTTATTGGGACCTTTTAGCTACTAGCGTGTGAGCTACTAGCTGGCAAACTAAAGAAGCCGATCCACTAAGATTTTTGATACCCACAAATTCACCCAAGAGCTACGAAAAAGAGACTGGCACTCAGAGTCTACAGTAATAAAACCCTGATCGTCACAACTGAAAAAAAGATTTGAATCCTTATCATTAAGTACCAACTGTAGGTGAGTTGTGGTTCGTTAGCGAGAGTTTCTGTTTACCGCCGAAGCAGCCGAAAACCCAGATACTTCATCCGTCTATAAGATTTCCTTCCATATCATGACGATTCCTCGCTCTTTCCATGATAGCATCCTTTGATTTTTGTGTAATAAGTTTCTGCTCTTCCAGTCGATTTATGCCCGTTTGAATATGTTCAATGTGAACGGATAAGGGGATGTCGATTCTGTCGCGCAGCAATTCTGGTGCGGCCACCCTTTCTCGCAAGTCCTCCAGACCAGAACTGATCTCTTGAAGCTTAATCAAAGTTCCCGATACATGTGCTAAAGCAATTTTACGTCGATCTCCGATTTCTTTCAACAAATTAAGCTGGCCATTGAGTTTGTTGATCTTGCCTCGATGACCACCAAGCCATGCCCATAATTCTGACAGAGTCTCATCCTTACTAGCTTGTACTTGGACACCGTCTCGTACTGTAATTCCATGAATAATTTCCAAACGATCTTCTAAATTGTTTAGAACCATCAATAGAGCTTGCGCTTCCAAAACCAAACGAGCGATTTCTTCTTCCACAGCTCGAGTATGCTCCACATACTGATCAAGAATAAGTCTTTCAGAAAATTTGGTAGGCTGGAAAGGTGCAAGTAGCTTGTCATTGACAAATGTTCCGATCAAACCACGTGAAGTTTCGCGTTCTTGAATACCATCGAGAACTCGTGAGGTCCAGCGTGTGATAGAAATGACACTATCCACCGCTCTCCCCACATGACTATTGAACTTTGTAAGATCCCATGATGCAATTTTTGCAGTATCGATGAATCCATCAAATTCCATGACAAGTTCGTTCCTGTAAGTCAAAGTATTAGCATCTAGCTCTTTTGGCGGAACTAGTCTCGTGGTCTTCGGCTACCAGACCATCGATAAAGAGGCTCGCCTATTTGGAAGTATCGATGGTTGCTTACCTCGACTTCAATTGGCTGTATCGTACAAGTTGACGAAGGTCTCTAAGAAAGCTCTCTCCACGTTTCATATCTAGTGGCAGGGAGACACCCCCAGCACTTTCCCTAAGTATATCTTCGAATTGAGATTGAACCATCATAACCTGTTCAAACTCAACTGGTACTCTTGCCTTACTAGAATCAGTATTATGAGTAGAACAGAACGGCAAGTTCAACAAAGATGACCCTGGGATCAGACAGATGGGAGATAACGATGCGTAGATGGATGTGGTAACCAGGTTTCGTGCTACAAGACCGATGCCGGAAAGAATGCATATAGCAAGTAAGTAAGATAGAGGCGTCCTCAAAAGTCTAAGCGCTCCCCCTAGGATCTCTAATATCCATGCAAAGATCATTGTTGTATGATCGATGAAGGTAGCAATGATATCTTTGCCGTCGGAATTTGGATGATGTGGTGAATGAAAATTTGCAGTCGGAGGAGCCAAAGAGGATCTGTTTTGGGTAGGTTGGGTTCTTAGCCGTATGTTTGAGCTTTCAAGGTTCTGATCATGTCGCGAGTTTCGTCTTTGAGATTCTTGAAATCCCCGGGGGCTTCTACTAGTGCTCTGGGCCTGAGACCATGAAGCTTCCAGAGTTTCTGCGTCCAGAGAAGGCATCACAAATTCCGGCTCTGGAGATCTGTTACTACCTCTTGCAGGCCTTCGTGGAACAGAAGATCTTGTTCGACGATCGTAGTCTGCTTCGCTGGGTGGCAAATATTCTTCATAGTCCTCCTGGTTGCCTTCTACGATCCACGATTCACCAAGCTGTAGGTTTGGTCTACCGCCACGCATCGTGGGAAGCTGCCTCTGATGATTAAATTTTGCTTTGAATCGTTATAGTGGTAAGTGATGATAATGCAAATGATGTAAACGCTACGAGGTTGTCCTCTCTACTATGGTAAACGCAAGGATATATGGAGCACAACAGCAAGATAGGAACGAGAATGCGATGAGCAATGATCAGCTATAGAAAGATTTGAATGTGGTGAAAATATGTAAATATTGATAGTGGCGAGAGCAACTTTATTCTAATGTATGTTATGAAGGATAAATAGATGAATGACGTTGTCTCATGATTTGTTGTTGCTGTCTTTCCCACCTATCGCAACCCCGCAAAATATAATATCCTGGAACTTGTCTCTCCTTACTGCCTTTGGTGTATTTTTCAGGCTTCATGTAACGTCACGCACAGACGTGATACCGCGTTAACTCGTGACTTACCCCACCATTTCGGAAAAATCACCTAACTAATTACCTAGGCAAGATTCAGAGCTCCATTTCGAAAGATTCCCAAGGCTACTTTGATATCAGTGTACGATTCACAAATTTCGTGATGTTTTCCTCTAGAGCCTTGCGACTGTTCCAAAATGGACTGAATGTCAAATCATCTCCAGCAGGTCTTCGATATATAGGCCCAAGGAAGTCGAACCATGCGACGTTTATTCTAACCCGTTCATGTGCGTCGTGCGAGAGTCCATCAATAGTCTCGAATGTCTCAACTGTCGCGAAAGCTACCACAGCAACCCTTTCAACTCCGGCAGCTGATCATCGTCAGCTTGGAATCGAACAAGAACTATTTACTACTTCCCCTTATAGTCCTGGCTCACCTCTTTTTCTTCCCAAGGGCGCACGCATGTTTAAAGCATTGACCGAGTTTCTCAGTGCCCAATACTCACATTTTGGTTTCGAGGAAGTCATAACACCTACAATATACAAGAAATCCCTATGGGAAAAGTCGGGACATTGGGAGAATTATGCCGAAGACATGTATTCAGTGGTTGGTCGTGGTGCATCTGGAGAAACAATTGGAGGTCAAAAAGGGGAGAATGAAGAATATGGTTTGAAGCCAATGAATTGCCCGGGTCATTGTTTGATATTCGCATCAAAGCAGCGAAGCTACCGTGAGATGCCTATAAGATATACTGATTTCAGTCCATTGCACAGGAACGAAATATCCGGCGCGCTGAGCGGTTTGACCAGAGTGCGAAGATTCCACCAGGATGATGGGCACATCTTTTGTCGACCGTCACAAATTAGGAAAGAGATCTCTGGTACATTAGAGTTCGTTAAAATGGTGTATACGACGTTAGGACTTGGCCCATATAGATTAGCATTGTCTACTCGACCGAGCAATCGTTACATTGGAACAAAGGAAGAATGGGACAATGCTGAGACAGCTTTGAAGCAATCATTGGATGAAAGTGGACAACCATGGACCATGAATGAAGGGGATGGCGCTTTTTATGGACCAAAAATCGATGTAATTTTGAAAGATTCAGATGGAAAAGAACATCAAACTGCAACAATTCAACTCGACTTCCAGTTGCCAAAACGTTTTGAATTAGAGTATCAAGCTCCTGCGCCAGAAATTGAGGCAAAGGGAGAAACGACAGATGACCCCATACTGTTGGCTAAACAAGGACCGGTGGCGCCAGTTCTAATTCATAGAGCTATTCTCGGGTCTGTCGAAAGAATGATGGCTCTCTTGATAGAACATTATAATGGTCACTGGCCATTTTGGTTAAACCCCTCCAAAGTCATCATCCTCACGGTGAATGATTCGGAAGAAGTAGTGAGTTACGCGAATAAAGTCAAAATGAAACTAGGACAGGGAGCGTATCATTCTTCATGGCCAAAATCACGGCATTCCATCGAGGTTCCTATCGAGCTAGATGATAGTCCCCGATCAGTCAAGAAGAAGATTTCTGAAGCAAAGCGAAAACGTTACGGTGCGATAATTGTTATAGGCAACAAGAATATCGAGAGCAATACTGTCACAGTCGACCTATCAGGTATTCCAAGAGGTGAGCACATTGGTCCATCTAGGGATATTCGAAAGATCTTAAGTGAAGATATTATATCGGATGATGGCAAATCATGGGAAGAGCAGTTAAAGACATTGAATATGGCTCCTACAAGATTAAGGAGCGTGTTT
>PQXJ01000671.1:0-14393 GCA_004786225.1 Botryotinia narcissicola | reverse complement strand
TATTATAAAACTGTCACAGGGTGACACTAGGCCCTTTCTGTTCTTTTCTGTTCTATCCTTTTATATATATGAGAGTAAGATAGAACTTCTAATTCTACTTTCTAATCTTTTTGGCTTTTAGTTTAGCGGTAAAGCTTCTGAATACTCCCAGAAGTGATCCCGTGACAAAAACGCAACCTCCAAGAGGATTACGTCACCAACCAACGACTAATCTGCATGTACCCTCAACAGGCGAAGTACGTCGGTACTGGAAATACAAGTGTTGCAACCAACTGGGAATGTCAATCACTTCACTAGAGAACCAGTGCCTTTGCCTGTGCATAGCATCAAACCGCCTCTAATTAGGCTAATGTCCTTTTGCTTGCTTTAAATAGAGGACATTAAATTTTAATTCATGGAACACATACTACAAGGTTGAACGCATAAGTGTATAAAATGTCATGGTGTGCCCTTAAGGTCATCAAAGGTTGTTATGTATGAAATAAAACAAAATTATCGAAGCGGATCAAAGTAACACAAAAAATCAGAAGTTGACAGAAAATAGGGGAATTGAATTTTTTTACTGTATCATAGCTATCAGCCGTGTTTTTAAAATGGAGTGGTATTATACAAGAAGCGGTTCATGGGCCAGCCTCAGAAACTATATGCTAGAGTAAAAGATGTCTCTACCACCCAATTCCTCATTATCACCTGACATGCAATGATCATCGCAAAGGCCAACTGCAAGGAGCGGGTAGATAAATCTTTCTCCCCAAAATATCCGCAGTCTATGAATCGATTCGCTCAAAAATCCCCATTTTCCATCACCAGCACATCTCATCATTGAAGTGAGAGCTTAATTTACAATCAATGTCAGAATCAATTTCAACTGCGTTCTCCGCACCATTCTCGATAATGGCGAAAGTCCAGTGGGGATGATCCAACCCATAGATGGCGCTGACGGGCTTCACCTGTTCCCAGTAAATTCTTTGTACAGACATTGAGACTCGAACTGAGTCAAGTTGGCGGAACTTGTTAAGCTCATAGACGACGTTGGCCATGGCCCAATGGCGAGCAGCTTTGGTGTTGTTGTTGATGACATCCATGTGGGGGATTCCAAACGCAATATCGACATGGACATTGGTAGCATGGCTCGAGTATTTCGTAATAATCTTGGTTAGAGTCTTGGTGAGCTTGTTGTGCTGAGATGGAGAATTCAAACAAGCAAAGTCGAGTAAAATATTTAACATCTTATCACTGCTATCAAATTTGAGCCATGGATGGATGGAAATTGCTGTAATCTCCCAGTCATTTTCCTCTTGGAGAGCGAGTTTCGCCAATTGTAATTCCATACGACGAGCTTGAAGGGTACTATGGACCGCTTGCTCTATGAAACCGCCAGACATAGTGTTCAGCATTTTGCAGTGAAGAAAAGTTTGTCTTATTTGCGTTTGGATGGATGTCTCGAGAGAAAGATAAGAGGATTTAGCGAATTATGAGAGGCAATAGTAGATAAAAAGGCGTTTCTTGTAGAAGAATATTGCTGAATGGTACTGTTACTAGAAGGGTTCTATCATTAAGTAGTAAGAGAGAGATGTAATGTGTTGTAAAAATGATGTAGTCAGCTATAATTTGACGTCATATTGATCTAATTGGGAAGGCTAAGATGTTTAGACTCATACTGTACAATACTGACTGCACGCATAAAAGATGCCAGAAAATTAAAGATCAATCAGCCAATTATAGCATTTGAAAGGGTTGTATCATGCATGTCATTAGTCTCAACCAAATGGTGGTACCTTACGGCACTAGTGAAGAGAGTGGTTTGCGAGAGAGTGGTCATGCACCACCAAAAACAATGCATAGTTAGGTATTGAATATGCAGAATTTTTTTTAGCTACAACTCCCCAGTATATAGTTTTATCACACTGGGGGAGTTTACTCGTCAGTTTATAGACCTCTGCATCATGCAGGAAAGTTCGATTGAATAATTTAACAATACAAGAATATTTAGATTGTATGGATCTAACGTGTCAAAGCAAAACGAAAAAGAAAGCAACAATGGAAGCAGAATCTTTCCACGTGGTCGCTCGCACTGCCGTAAATCATATACTATGAAAAGCTGCAAAGAATACAGAGAGACACAAGTGGCATCCGAATCAGCACCTGTGGTTCAACACTCAGAAATTCTAGATGGCTATTCTCAAAAGCGAGCCTGAAGAACTTGTTAATGGCACATGAGTAAGATGCCAGCTCCAGATTCAATCAGTTATTTAAACCATTGATCAAAATCTTTTCTTATAATCTTCACGCCGTACTCAGGGCCTGACTGCTTCTGTAAACAAGTCGTGAGTAGAATCAAGTGCCATGAGCCTTAACGAAGTAAATGGGCAGCGAGCTAGATCCGAGAAAGGATATTTGACTTTATCTGCAAAATCGCGTGGTCTTTCCTCCGCACAAATTCCCAGAAAATCACCTAGCCTTGGCTCGTGAGCGACTGCAATGTATTTGCACGAATGAAGAATTTCGGAGAATAGCTAGATGCTTTAACTAATCATTGTACAAACACCATGGCGATTTTATGGGTAACTTGACCATTTCTTGGGGTGTGGAAAGCTAATGTCGTTCAAAAGCAAAAGCAAAAGTGGGCCGCCAGTTTGATTGAGAAATTTGATTGGCAGGGAAAGAACAGCTGCGACGAAAAGAAGTGCGAACTCTATTTTATATTACACTCAGATTGATAACGTGATTCCAGAATGTGACCTTTTTTCTTGGTGCCGTGAACTTTTACACAAATGTTATCTTATAACTGGAAATTCTTCAATTTGAGGTATCTTGATTGAATTTCGAATTTCGAATTCGACTGAAATTGATGAGGCACAGAAACCACGTCTACTCACGGGGTGAAGGAGTTGTTAAAGCGGATGTATGTATTGTGTTCTACTCTTTTACTAGATGGAAAATCGATCATCATTTGATTATACCACGTGAGGTATCATGGCAAACGCATGTAGTTGTAGATGGTTGATCCCCATTCTTCAATTGTTTGATACTAAATTCCATAGTTTGATTGTTCTATTTCCAATTAACAATTGTTACAATCTTTAAGATATACTATTTGATACATCAGAAGATATCTATAAGTCAATTTTTTGTAGTGTCCCGTCAGTCCGTACACCCACTGGTATACCACATGAGATCGCACACATTAAATAAACGGTGATCTGCTTGTCACTTGGTCATACTACAGCAGCAATCATAATGAAAGACTTAGTTGTACAAACACATTGAATCACAAAGTTGGATCAAAATGTTCAAAGTTGGAAACAGATTGAGATTTAATTCCGCCCCCTTTTGTCTTCCACTAAAACACCCCCTTTAAGCAAACACCTCCACAAGGGCGCGTGCTAATACATATATACAAGACGAATCAGAAACCACTTCCTAAGCCATAGGCTTTTCCTTCAACCCCTACTCCTACATCTTATCTACATACGCTTATGCGACGTACTTGACAAGAGTGTCGAAGTATTGGGCGTAAGCAGCACCGGTAGGTGGCTCGAAAGCGTAGATGTAATCACCCCACTATGGGCCAGCACCCCACCACAAGGCACCCAACCAGTACTCGTTATCGGCAGCCAAAGCATCCAACATACCAGAGATAGCAGATTCACAGTCAGCGTTGACACCACCAGCTAATTCTCCAATGACACCCTTTAGGTTATTGGTCTTGAGCCATGCGGTAGCATCGGCGATACGTTCAGCACCAATGGTGCTGCTAACACAGGTGGCAGAGGTTCCGGATCCATCAGAGTCGAGGTATTGATGGAATTCGTAGACAAGCTTGTCTTCAGGGTCGGTGATGTTCAACATCGAAACGGAGTTTCCAGATGAAACCCAGGTCCAGGCACCAGTGTAAGAAGTTTCTAATTAACATGTTAGTATAAAAAGTTTTCAGATATTAAGAGAAGCTCGGAGAACGACTTACCCTCAACGAAGATGTATTGGGATTTTGCACCAGCGCCACGGATAGCGGTAACACAAGCTTGGTTAAGCTCAGCGTAGATGGTAGCGGTAGGCTCATCGTGGAACTCGTTGTTGCAGTCAAAGATGACCTTGGAGTTATCGGCGAACTCGGTAGCGAGTTTACCCCAGAAACCACCGAAGTCGGAGGTGGAAGTGATGATGGCGGAGTCATAACGTCCAAAGTTGTGAGCTTCCATGACTGCGCTTGCACCAGCAGCGGTAATGTAATCGATGACCTCCTTGTAGCTAGCAAGGTAGGTGGCGTCGAGGTCAGCGGTGATGCTGCTTTGGGCCATACGCTCCAAAAGGAATGGAACACGGAAAATGTTCATGCCACCATCAATCAAAGTTTGAATGGCGGTAGTGTTTGGGAAGGTGTAATCCTTCTCAACAACACCTGGGAGGTTGGTTTGACCGAACTCGGCTCCATACTCGCTGGCACCGATCCATTGCAACTTTCCGGCAGCTACGCTGCCAGATGCGGCAGCAACAGCAGCCTTGCTGGAGGAAGCGGCGGCTGGAGAGGAAGAGGCAGCTGGGGAGGAAGAGGCTGGGGTAGCAGCTGCAGCAGCGGACGAAACGGCGGAAGAGCTAGCAACAACCGGACTAGCGGCTGATGAAGCAACGACGGCGGCAGAGGTCTTGAAGGCACTGCTTGATGATGCAACTGAAGTGGCGGCAACGACAGCGGCGGAGGAAGAAGGAAGGGTGGTTTGAGCTACAACGGCAGCGGAAGTGGTCTCATCGTAATCAGCAACACAGCTATCATCCTCATCTCTAACAGCTACCGGAGCTGCGAATGCGGTTGCTGTAAGGCCAGCTGCCAAAATAAAGTTTGTGAAACGCATAGCGTAGAATAAAAAAAGAGAGTGACTGAAAAAATGAATGAATGAATGACTTTAGTGAGAGTGGTAAGGAAGAGTAAGAAAAGGGAAAGCTTCAATCGGGAGGAGGAAGTATTTATTCAGAAAGTCAAAGAGATGAGATCTCACGATGCTCCACTTCATCGATTAATTAACTTCATTCCCCCTCTCATTTAGAGTTGACAACTTATCCTAATGGTAAACAACGCTCCGGACCCTCTCTGTACTTTAATTTCATGACACTTTTCTTTTTCGGGACTCAGCGTTTCGCTCATACTCTGTAAACAGATGAACACTATGTGATTATGACGCGAATCACTAAATGACTGTCACAAAGGTCGTTAATTTGTGATTTGATGTGTTTTGTTTAAACAGGGGATCTTGGAATAATTATCGAATCGCAGTCAACGTTTTATCGCTAAAGGGGTAAAGTGGGGAAAATATTCGGATTTAATATCCGAACGTTTATACATGAAACCTTCTATATGGATTCTTGTATGTTTGTTTGTGATACCTTGCAAGCATCTACCTGTCCCATAGAAAAGCATAGGAATCTTTTGATTTACTACTCTTAAATATCAATAGTTCGGTCATTTCACTCAATCCATAGTCCCCACGCGGAGAAAAACCTCGAATTATTCCATGTTCATACAGAGCCATCACGACGAGACCTATTATTCCCGGAATGAACCGAATAATCTCTCAAGTTACCAAGGGCAAAAGAAGGCAGCGGTAAAAGATCCTTTGGGAAGTGAGGGGGCTAGGTTAAGATCCTTCAAGTGGCATGGGTGTCAGAAAGCTTGTTTTTTCGTGAGATTAGTATTGTTCAATTAATCTATTCTGTTATGGCTAGAACATTCCAAGGTTCTCCTTTTTAATTGATCAATTCGTTGCTGCCATGCCTTTTAGTGAAACGGAAAGGGTGTTTCAAAATTGGGTTTTCGCGGTAGGCTTTTGCACTAGTATCTAAATCATTTTAACCTTCTTGGGGGGCTTGAATGGAGATCTACCCCAGATATTGGCTTTGTGTCCACAAGGTTGGTCGTATGATATAACTCATTTGGTATGACCCCTTCTGAATAATAATTTCCAAAGCTCGCAGCCCATGAGATTGCCGACTGTCATTCGGAATACGGCACAAAATACATTATCTCGAACCGATACTCTCTATGTATAGATACCTATTAGTCGTAAACGCGTCTAGATCTTCAGAATCTAAAATACGAAGACTTTGACATCCTCTCTTTCTCCTTTTCCGTTTCTACTTCCCTTATCCAATCCCACTTGTCGGCTAGAAACAATTTTTTCGCTGCTTTGTCTACACCGAGTGATCTTCCGCCAGACGTAAGGTCCTCTCTATTCAAGCTTTTAAAATCGAAAAAGTTTGCTGGCCTGTCGTCTCCTACTTCTTTGCCTCCTACAACAAATGCCTTCTTGTTGCTATTATTTGTCGACGGGCTAGGGATCCAGGTTTGACTCGATCTTTCTGTTTTCCAGAATTTGGACTTAATGCCAATGCCACCATCAATACAATCTTTTATGTAGCTCAGAGCAGGAAGTAATTTATTACGTAAACCACAATGCCCATGATTCTTATCAATTTGGTAACTTGGACATTCTCGCAGTAATGCAATAAGCAGCTCGATATCTCCAGTATATGCTTCGGGCCAAATAAATTCAGGGTCGTCGGGAGGGACTGCTTGATATGGCATGAGCGAGAGAAGGTTTCTTCTCGTCATGAACTTCACCATTTCACCGAGCTGAAAGGAATCGCAGGCGGCTGACGAATCATAGCCTAATTTACATTGTCGTGTTCGAGATGTATACAGAGAAAGAAAATGTGTTTGGAGGGAAGATATCGTCAAAATTATCTGTTGTCGTCGATATGAAAGCTCATCTGCAAAGAATTAGCTTCATTGTAATTGGTAAATTCTGACCTATCAATCACCTTCTAAACCTTCTGGCAGTTTCCACCAAGCCGCTAGAAAGTCAGAATTTGTCTCTTCATATATTGACCAACGAGATGAACCGCGAAGAATGAGCTCCTTCGTCGCTGCGGACAAGCGCAAGGCTTGATTCGTATGGTAGAATATCAATATCTTCTGTCGCACAACTTCTTCCGATGTTTTGTCGAGAGTTGGCGGATATTTGAAGCTCGAGAATTTCCCCGCAACGTATCGCGCGATTGTAGTCATACAATCATACCTATCTGCCATAACTACCAAAATTGAAATGTAGAGAAGAGTGATAGACTTGCTAGAATGTGCTGTGCCATGAATGATTCTGAGCATATCCTTGAAAACTGCCTCCCTCCCGATGGTTCTCGTTGCATCATCTTCATCTGTTATTTGTATTCGAGGGAGTTCTCCTGCTGGTAGCTCTGAAGGATCTTTGCTCGAAAGGGACAACTCTACAAACCTTGCGGATATAGCCCGGCCTTCTCCAAATGTATCTGAACCAAGAAGATGTTCGAAATATTTTGAGTGTTTTTTCAAAATATCAAAGCGGACACGGTAAAATACTCGTGCTGAAGGAAACGGCAATTTTGAGTTGCGTAGCTTTTGAATCGTCTCGTTCGGTATCGATTTTGTGCAAGCTTTCGTACTTTCAAAGAGAACTTCGAGGATGACATCTCCATCAGTTCCAATATCAACTATCTCGTGTTCCGCTCCATCTATCTGTATACTCTCTGCCACTTCTATAGGGGCAGCATCGGTGGTCGTTGCCATATTCCTTATTGTTTATTGTGAATAGGAGACCTGCACTCCCCAATGTTACTTTTTTGTCGAATGTACCAGCGCCTGTACGGTTTGCGGAGAAAGTATTGTTAGAGGTTTGCGATCTGTATCCGCCACCCTATAATTGTTGTATATTAGGAATTTCGTCCGAACGTGAATTATGTTCTTGTAACTTTCATGAGCTACATGAAACATTTATTTCAAGGATATGGCCAGGCCATTGTTTGAATGTCCGAGGGAGTAATGTGTAATGTAATAAATTGGGGGAAGGGAAAGGTAGTGAGTATGTTTTACCAGAAGATTATGAAAGTTGAGGATGTCTATGACATATATCCGAGGTTCAACCGAAAGCAAACGCCAAAATGCGCTTACGTAGTGTAGGTAGGTTAGGAGGAAGTTAAATAGTGCTTGAATGTGAGGATGCTAGAGAAGTTTTACTATTGGTTTTGACAGTGATATGATTTCTTTGCCCCCAATCCAGGATGGATATAAGAAGCAGAATAGAACATGTAAAAGACTAAAATTATATGAAAACCATGAGACAGAACATTCAGGCTCAAGCACAACAAGTATTGATCTTCTAACACATTCGTCAACATCTTCTTTCTCCTATTCAAACATCTCATATCTAATGCTATATCATTTGACACGTTTGACCACAGCTCATTCATCATTCAGCCATCTTTTGTGGCTTCAGACCTATACAGTCTCCTTTCTATCTTATGTTGGTGAGTAATTGCTTGTTAGTGAAGAATGCTGGAGCTTTTTTTTTGGAGCAAAGAACTTGTACTCAAAAGAGTCTCAGAGCTAACATTTAACTACTGCCATCTCCATATAGATTGCTATCCTTGAGCTCTCGCAGGTAAGTTTGGTCTTTGTACCTCACTTGTCCTTCAGGTATTTAAATGGTGATGAAAGACGCACGAGCCATCACTGCCCATCACTGCCACCACTTCCGAAGAAAAGCCGTGTTCCGAGCTTGAAAACCATCCAAAACATTCCTGTAAGAGTAAATCAAAGTAAACCCTCTGGGATGCTACCAAAACTATTCCTCAATTGAAGTTTCATTGCACATTCATGATGTGGTAATAGACAAGTGTCTAGTTCTGCAATGCGATGTTTGAGGCCATGTTATCAAGCCGGGAACAAACAGACTTTCACAGAAAAATGATAGCCCTTGATATGCATTCTGGCATTGGAGAGACTCTTTAAATTCCAATTTTTCGAGTATGGTATCACAATTTCGCCTGAATACTCGTTAAATGATCTCGTGAATTTCTGGTCAATCTAGACGAAAGCTTCACTGGAGATTATAGTCACAGGTCGGTGTGTGTGACTACATCAACTAGTCTGCACAGCTTCCTCTGAATTACCCCGTACTCTCCAAGGGGAGTGGTACACACTGGGGTCGTGCTGATGTTTGGCGACAGTTCTGTTCCTGGCCAGTCTGCGTCCTAAATCTGTATTCATTGACTAGACGATCGATATGTTAAAAACGCTTGCTCTATGTTCTGGTTCGAGGATGTGACCCCATTTGGCGAGCAGTCGATGTTTAATTTCGATGCCTTTTCTTGTTGAACGCTATTTGCTATGCCATATATATGAAAATCCTTCTGCTTATATTTTAGTTTCAGACACGTCACTCTGCGAAAAGATTTGTCGTCGGTAATGGGTGGCTACAGAGCCATCATTTGGCTTAAACAGACCACATTCGAACCATATATGGGTCGGTCAAGAGACGTACGAACTTCTCGCATTTTCCATTATACGTCGTGAAAGCTTGGTCTATAATACTTGGGTTCAGTTTCAGCGTTGCCACGTCGGACTAGGAATTTGTAAAGGAGTCGATGGAGTTCAAAGGCTTACTCATAAAGACACATCATTTTGGCCCTCGCATCTCGAGCCAGGGACGCAAAATCCATCGGCTTGGTCATTCCTTGCATATTTTCCAAGTCATCAACAAGCATCCACAAGCCACGAGCCTCAAACGGATTGGTCATATCTATCATCAAACTCCAGCTATTGCTCTTCTCTCCGACTGATCTTATTCACTACGATCGGGATGTCGGTGATCGTGCTCAGCGATCGTGTCATTCACTGCAGCGCGAACTGAAAGGTATTCAATTTACTGGGAGCTTTGATCCAAATATTTCTCTGATACGCTCGCTTGTTCCTCGAAAGAGTACAATGATACGTTTTGAGTGGTTTCAAGGTCTTCTCTATTTAAAAACTTCCTTCTCATTTCCTGACAAACTTTTTAATCTTTGACAACCACAACGAGCACCAAGCCAGAAGACTTCTTGCTACCAAGATATTTTATTACCATCAATCTAAAGTCGCCTCCTACATTACTGAAACTTCCTATAGCCTGTAACGAACACCCACAAGCTCAATTCACACCTCTGAGTCGTTACGTAAAAGCTTCTTTAAGATTTTGAATTACGTACAATACGTACATTTCAATTCAGACTCCTTTCCCCAACCTCACAGACTTTCATAACGAAAATCGTTCTTTCAAATAAATTCTCGCGCTATTCTGGACCATTTAACAACGTTATAGACACCTCTGATTCACACACAGAGTTCTTCAAATCACTCGTTAAGCTCTATAACCCCGTTCTGGCTTATCTTTCGTCTCGTAAGTGTCTTTCTTTCCTTTCCTGCCAGAACAGAGTTTTCCCAACGGTATATGTTATTGTCCTCCCAGTGAGATCTCCAATCTTAGATTACTATACTAATCTAGCTTCCAAAGCAACATCAAGATGGATATCTATAAGCTTTTGCTCTTGTTCTTGATGTTCGTCTTGACTCTTGCTCAAGGTAAGCTTCCCTCTGTCCTATATCCAGCTTTCTATGCTTTGAACCGTAGTCGTTGACATTGATCTAGATACTGTTCCCTCCTCCGCTGGTGCTCTTAATACCGCCCAAACTATTGCTGGCTCGTTTGGCTCAGACCTATCCTTCATGGTCGACACTCTCCCCCACCCCTCTTTGTCCACTGGTGCTGGCGGTTTTGTAGACTTGGAACGTGCAAAATCAACCGTATACTCTACTTCCATCGTATACGTCTCTTACATCAACGTCGTCGCTATTACTATCCTGCCTCAGAGCACAAGCACTGCTGTAGTCACTCTTAACGTCACTTCTACGGCTTCTCTCACGTCTACAATCTTATCAACTGAACTCTCTACAACCACTGCCGTTGCAACCACGGCTTTCTTAACGTCCACAATTGTGACAACAGAGATATTTTCAATCACTGCCATTACAACGATCTCAACTCTATCCACGACTCTTGCCACTGGCTTCTGCCACCTTTCTGCCCAGGATACCTTAACTCCCTGCACTGCTGGCGTTATAGCTTCTGCTACATCATCCGCTCTACCTATATCCCCGACTTCAACATCCTCTACCGCGATCCGCAATAAATTTAACGGTTTATTCAGATCTCTCGGATTCCTAAAGCGTCGTGCCGTCGGATCTCATCAGCATGAGAAGCGAGACCCGGGATGCAGTGCCTGGTAGGCCTCTATCGTAATCACTGCCTTCTTCATTGCGTTTACCTTAGTCTCGATCCTCTGCTTCGCGACAATCCTTCGGGAGAAGAGGGAGGAACCGTCGCGGATTCATGCCTACAAATGGTGGGTGTATGCCGCGCAAGCTGCTTTCTTGGGGCTAATGATTTGGTTGCTTATCTGGTCGGCTATGGCGACGGTGAGAAATGGATGTAATTGATTGGATGGTGTGGGAAGGTAGGGGGTAGGGTGGAGTAACTGGTATGTGGTGGAGGTTGCGGTCCATTATTTGGGTGCGCATCGGTGGATTGGATTATGAAATTTCTTTTAAAGTAGAACTCTGGCGCACGATAGGTCAGATTAGAGCGTAATGGATTTTCTGCCTTTTAATTAGTTATTTTCAAGCGTGCAAGGCTCCAGCCTCACATATTTTTCAATACCAAGTCAGCTTCCTCGAGAAATTTGTATTTTCTTCGTGCCTCAAGGCTGTGCAGCCCCGTGAACCGTGAAACGGCTAGATCGAATTTCAGAGAAATTTTCAATTTGCAAGATTGTTGACTACTTCGGACGAAATTGGTTTGATTGATTGTGATCAACTGGTTACATGAAGTCGGAGCCGAAGGCGAGGGTTGACTCGTGGAGCACAATCAACAAACATTCTGCGATGCCCGCGTTCGATCGATTCACATATGGATCGATTGGCTCAATATTCTCTGATGCTGGCTTCACCAATGTTGTGACCGAAGATATTACCATAAATGTGAAACCGATGGTTCGGTTGTTCTTCGTATTGGCATATATCTATATCTATTGGTTTTAGCTATCGGTCTCCAGAAACGTTTTGAAAACACTATGGCAGGAGTAGAAGGGTGGAAATGCCGGAATAATATTATGTATGTAGTGGTTAGTGGGGGAAAACCGATGAAAAATGGTTCTGGATTGGACAACAGCGAAAGCAGGAAGTTGAAGTGAGATAGCAGATACTTTGACTAGGTAACGCACTAGTTCCTGAGCTATCTTTTAATCAAAAATCAAAAATCAATGATACTTAATTTAGTATTGAACGTATCAATGAATGAATAAGATTTCGACTATCTTTAGAAATGTCCTCTCTCTCTCTCTCTCATAAAATATCAGTTACGGGAGTCGTTGCTTAATAGAGGTCTTCTTGACCAATCAGACCGTTAGAATTTTAAGAATTCTCATTATCTTGATATGTTTTTCTCAAAAATTGTTAATCCTCTACTATTTCAACATATTTGAATGGTTCTTAATTTATTTTGTGTTTTTTATATTTATTCATTTATAGTTATATATGTTAGAAAAGGTGCTCATACCACATATCACATTATGCTATATCGGGATTAGTCTATATGTGACTCTATCGAATCCATATATATATGTATTATAACTCTATGTAGAATTTAATAATATTAAGGTTTTTTTATCAATTTATATATAATTTTTTAATAGGTTATAAGTCCGGGTTTATATAGTGCTAGGATTAGTTTTCTAGAATTATTTGATTAAAGCTATGACATATATTATTTACTCTTTAAAATCCGGAGACTATTGTCTTCGTAAATATGGTTTAATCCTAAAAATATCTAGATGGCATCTAGCTTAATATAATTGAGCGATTGGGGGAGCAGAGTTTCGCTTGATAAATGAATCTAGTTTTGGTGTTGTTATAAGATTCCGGTATTCTGTATGATGTTGTAAAGTGCATAATATTATTACAATAGAAATCGAAATAAATATTCAGGTATATAGTATTACAATAATCCAATCTACAAAATTGAAAATAATGGAGATTATAATAAATACTTAGATATATGGTATTAAAGCAATCCAATTTATAAGGTTGAAAAGAGTAATGAAGCTCTAGTAAACAATTGCTATTCATTTTTATCTTTTTTCAACAATTCGAGAATCTTAATCTTAATAAGATTTTCTTATTTTATTTTCGATTCTTTTCTTTTCGATCCCTATAAGTTTTATATTGATAGTAATAATATGATATAAGTAATTAGTAGTACTTTACAAATCAATCAAACTTTATATAGTTAAGGGTTATCTATAGAAAATCTTAAAGTTGAAAATGCTTTGGATATAGTTTATAAGGGAGTTACAAAATCCATTTGATTTAATAAGATTTTTTTAGTTTCAGAAATTTTTTCTTGCTATCCCTTCTATTTCTTTAATACTTTTTTGATTATCTATATATATAATCTGATGAGTATAATGATTATTGGATTATTGTTTTATTTAATAATCTGTTTTTATAATGTTTAATTTGTTTTATTTATTAATTATCGCGGAGGGATAGTTATGTCGATTGTTCACTTTGATCATATAATAGATATATATAATGATAATAAACTAGATTGACTTAAGGTATGATTATAAGAATTATACTTACCTTATATACTCTAATCGAGCGATGAAGTTGCCTAATTAGGTATTAGGGTTTACATATGAATTGAATAAAATATTATGTGGTGATTTTGGGAATAGACGCTTCGGAGGAGCGCTATGTTTAGTTATGTGTTATTGTATAAGATGGTGAATTCCGTGATATTAATTCTATTATTTTATAATATTTCAACTTTCAATCTTATTTCCTTTCAATAAGCAATCGAATTTTACTTGTATTCTATTTATATACAATTATTTTGATTCTCTCCTAGTCTCCTTCAAGGGGATCTTTGTTTTTTCTTTTTCGATCACTATCTTTATACAATTTCGACTTCGATTTTCTATGTCGATAATGATTATACTAACGATCAAGAAGGAGGAAGAGTATATAAAGAGCCGGAGGGTTTGTAGGGACCTAAAGGCATTAAGTATAGGAAGCCGGAGGTCCTAAAGGGTATCAGAGGCAATCCGAAACTATATATGGAGGATAAGCGGACAACCATAGGTAATATGAGAATATATATTATTATACTTGGGGGAACACTATAGTATCCCATTATATAGAAAATAGTTCCACCATCTTTTACACTCCTTATAATAGAGACCAATAAGACCAAGGTGATTAAGGATATCACCATTAATCTTATATCCCCTTTTAGATATATTCAAAAGGAAGAGAAAAAATTATAGGATATACTTTATAGGGGAGTGTCCTAGTATTCCATTATATAGAAAAGGTGTATAACATCTTTTATACTCTTGTAGAGAAGAGTAAGGATCAAGGGATCCTATATGATTAAAGTGATTATATAGGAGATTGTATTTTAGTTTCTCTAAGAAGGAAAAACTATAAA